>JANHGD010009842.1:252925-263397 GCA_027560375.1 Imantodes cenchoa
AAGCAAACCAGGAGCATTTCACCCCTGATGCCAGACATTAATTAAGATATAGGTAAATCAAAATTATAGATATAAATGTCCCCATTACTACCCTCCTAACCATTTTTATCAACAAAAAAAAAGCAAGTAAATAAGAGAGGTTATCTTAAAGAGCAAAATATTTAGACTGGAGGTAAATGAGTCTTACATTTCAATTAACAGATTGAGTCAGATTAATTGCTTAATTACAATATCATCTTTTCTTCTGAGCTTTCTAAAACACACTTTTATAATCTTTCCATTCATTTTAATCTCTCTGTCTTGGTCTCGGTCTCTATCTATCTACTTGGCTTCCTATTCAGAAGTCCAATGCCAGAGAAAAAAAAGAAGGAAGGAAGGAAGGAAGGAAGGAAGGAAGGAAGGAAGGAAGGAAGGAAGGAAGGAAGGAAAGACAAACATTATCCAGTTTCTGGGAAGGGAGAGCAAATATAGGGTGTCAAAAGCTAGTTCTTTCATTTACCAGATAATTATTTAAATAAAAGTTATTTTCAGTAATGGGCACAGGATAGATGTGATGCAGTCATGTGCATCAATGGCAGACAATAGACATGACTGTTATATAAATTTTCTATACAGAGAAAACACTGACCAGAAAAAACAGAAAAGTTTAAGTATCCAGAAATACATCCTATGGATTACAGTGAAAAGTGCTCAGTAAAACAAGACTACATTTTTAAACTTTGAATTTACATACCCAGTTCTGATAAAGGGAATATGTCTTCAACTTTAAATGTCACTTGGATTAGGCCTCTCCCTGTAACTAAATTTAGAAAGCTGGTAAGACATAAGAATGCTGTATAAAAGCTGAAAATTGTTCTAACTCCATAAAACAAAGTTTCTTCAATTGTGAGGAATCTCATGTTTTGAAATTTTCACTATATGATGTGCATTGTATGAATCCATGAATTTTAAATACACCTTATACAAAAAAGTGAAAAGTATCAGATGCTCAGCTAAGGAGAAAAAGTGCTAAGAAAGAGCTGTTTGTTATAGGTAATCCCTGGGAAAGGATGGGTTATGTTTTCCCAGGCATCTCACACTGACAATGTTCTCCTTGTGAAACCAAGCAAAATTGGTATTAAAGTTATTTTTATCATGTGTTATTGTTAATGTGATTCAAAAGGTGGTTGAAGGACACTAAATAAAATACACAAAACAAGGTTTAAGTGTTTAGCTAGACAGCCGTGCTCTTTTTCAAGATATTCCATTTGATTCTGCTCCTGCCTTTTTTCATTTTCCTCCATTCAGACAATCCATATTCTTAAACCAATGAACATTTTAAGGTTTTGCCATTTTTGATTCCCGTCTCCTTTAATCACCTAAGTTTATCTGTACATTTTACTTTTGCAAAACTTTAAGTTTCCACAAAGTTCTTTCTTAATTGCACAATTTCAGTTAGTAATAATTTGAAATATAACTTGCTGTTAATAAAAGAGTTTATTGATTCTGAAAATTGCATTATTGTGCTGTAGAGAATGTTCAAATGGCATCTTCAAAGTCTTTTCCTGATCTTCTGATATTGAAAGCACAGAAATACTTCAACCAGGATTGATACCTAGAATGATTGAAGGGACAGCCCCTCCAAATGATTTGCACAGTTTTTGTAATTAATTTCACTATTGAACTGCTCTTGCTATTAGGAAGCATTGAAGAATACGTATAGCCAGTGTGATGTAGCAGTGAAGGTATTGGATTGGCACCAGGGAGCCCCAGATCCAATTTTAAGTCAAACTTCAAGACCCAAGGTTTCCAAGTGTCGCTTCAGGCTAGTTACTCTCTCTAGCCCATCCTACCACCCCAGGAAGTTGTTGTGGAGGAAAACATAGGAAGAGGGTTTGTTGCACCTTGAGCTCCTAAAGGAAAAATGGGATATAGATCTAAAAAATGCTTACTCCTGGATTTTCAAATATATCTGCAAATTAAAAGCACGGTTTTATCATCTACAATCTGGGACAATAGCCTGCTTCTACTTCTTGTAGCACCTTTTAGATGCTTGAACAGTGTGGTCATAGCTCCATTTAGTCATTTTTTTCTCAAGCCCAAATGTACCATATTACTCCAAGCTCTTCTTACAAAGTTTAATTTCAAGTTTTCTGATCATTTTCATTGTCCTTCATTGTCTTTGTTTCAGAATTTGACAGATCAGCTCCTTTGACCCTGGCACATATATCTTCTGCCAGTCTATGGGATAGAAGCAATTACTCCTATGGACAGTTTTAGAATAGAATCCCTTTCACATTGTGTATGTCAATAAATAACTAGATTATATAGAGTACTCTATATGCTTAAGTTAATTGTTACTGGATAAGAACTTCTTAATATATTTTGCCTGAGTTATGCGTAACTTGGTAGAATATTTTCTAAATGACCAAGGCGAATTCACAAAATCCTTTCAGTATACAATGAATGGGATTGGCCACATTATTCTGTATATCAGTTTTGGTATTGCTTTTTGTCCTGTAAACTTGCTCTTCAGACCTGAGAATATGTGTGATACTTCCTGGAGCAACTAAGGATGGATAACTATAAAACCTCTAAGTTAAGGATGAACAGTTCCTGCTGTGTCTCCACGATGTCTTCCTTCACAGGCTCAGCTTTCAGAATAACAATGGCTTTTTTTTTTTAAACTGTGAGATTCAGTTTGAAGCAAATGCTGTGTGAATTTCAGAACCTGCCTGTGAATGATCTGGCATCTGATCTGTATTTATTGACATTAAATTTAGGGTTTAATGCACTCCTGCCACTTTTCAACAATTCACCCTAAAAGGCTTTTAACTGGCACAAAAGAAGGAGGTCATAAGTAAATTGACCTGGGACAGAATGTACAATTATTAGAGAAGGTTAGGACAAGAGCAGCTGCCGGAGCCCCACTGGCAAAGCAAAGTACTTCCAAAAGTCTGGTTATTAAGAATAGACTCAGGTTTCCCCTCTCTACCACTTCGACAAGGTCCCTTTGGTTTCCCTAAGAAGAATTATCGCCCTCCCTAGCAGCTGCAATAATTGTGTTCCTATTGTTGCACAGACCTCCTCCCGACCACCCCCTACAAGTGTCCATTGTTGAGACAGAGTCAAGTGATTAGATACTCCCGCGGATACGGTTAGGGCCCAGCTGCCTAACTGCTGACACACGAGCATCAAGGGGCGGGAGGGTGGGGGGGAGACCCACGGCTGCAAGACGGGACTCTAACATGCCAGACCTTTTACATAAGTCAAACAGAAACAAATGATGCTTTCTGGGTCCTGCTGACGGAGCAACCTCCTTCCTCCTTTGAAGTGATGAGGGCTGGTAGGCTTTTACAGCTTTTCCTCTTCAGCCCAAGCAAACATCCTTCTTTTGATATGAGACATGCTCATTATCTCTGCTCCATTTAATGATTTTTGATTGAAAGGTGGCAGCTCAGTTGCCAAGAGGGTAGTTAAAGAGGCTCCACAGAGTCAGACCTACAATAAAGGCTTCCCTTATGCAGTGGCCTATATTTGGAATTTCTTAACAGCATGTTCTTGTTCTCTGCCGCAGATAAGGGCTGAGCGTGAAATTCTTAATTAAGCAGTAAATAGTGTATGGGTGTCAGCAGATGCAACCTGTAGCCATGGAGACTGAGTCACATGAACAGAAGAATAGGCACTAAACCAGAAGCCTTAGGCCTGGAAGTGAGTGACAGCTGAAGAATCCCACAAAGCTTGTAAATGGGATTAATTAGCTGACTAATTTTTTTCAAGCTATCTCCACAATTTAAAAATAAAGAAAATTTCTTTATTTTAAAGGATAGTAAAAAGATCAAAACACAAGATGGTCCTTTCTTGGAAACGTCTTGGGCCATTAAATTCAGAAGGAACAGAGCTGAGCTCAAACATTCTACTTTTTCTTTCAGCAGAGAAAGCACTTCATAGTTTGAACAATGACACACTTTTATTGATATATGCAAAGAGACCAAACATGTAGCTTAGGTGAAATAGTTGTAGAGTCTCTATTTGCAATAACTTCTGTTATTTTTGCAGTTAAGACTCCAAAGTTATTTCAGGTAAAGAGCTATGTAACAAAATCATTTTCTCTCTTGTACACAGGGGAGAGACTAAAGCCCACTTTAGGCTTCTTTGAGTTAGAAAAAGGTGCTTTTATTATGCTATGCTCCTTCATAGGAACACCTATGAAGGAGCTTCAAATCACTAGTCCAATTTTGGTCATGCCATGTTCTTTTTCAACTAATATTTACTACACTGGTTAAAATTGGCACAAATAACTCGAGAATTAAGTCATGCAAATAGGTTGCCATATATAAAACCACTTATGTGCTCCCTGTTTCTCCAAGAATGTAGGCTTTCTGGAATAGCACAAAGAAATTTTAATTCTGGAGAAAATTGCACCTTCCTGTAGCAGGTGGCAAGCCTAACAACCTAAAAGCAATTTTCAGAGAAAGTTTCTGAATTCCAAATTGCTTCAGAAAGGCACAAACTACACAATGTGGTTAATGTGTGATGTCCATCACCAATTCCAACATCTGTGTACAGTTGTTCCTTCTCAATCAGCATTATTATCAACTACAACCTTAAACATCAAGCTCTTACCTAAATAAGTTAACTTGTTCGTTTTCTTGTTGAAAAACCAGTCGCAACCCTTGTGATGTCTATGGGAAGGAACAGCCTGGAGTAGCGATCCTTGCCTTCCTCCACAAAACACTGTAACTTGACCGTGGACAGGCAACCCTTCATGCTCCAATAATAGATAATTGCCAACAGCAAAATTATCAAATGTAGCTACATACTATGGAGTAGAACACAAGAAACATGCAAACAGTTATATTTCCTTTCTGAATTATATCTGGACTGCAATAAAGTACATTAATTATTGTGTAAGAGAGAAAGAAGAAGGGACACAGCATTTTTTCAGCAGATTCATAAATGCCAAAGTTTCACCTCTGCCCCTCCCCTAATTTATGAATAATGATCTTTGGATTTGGCTATTTATTTGCTACTAAGAAATGAGTAATCATTTCAAGAGCATGGCCTTGCCAATAAAAGCCACATATAAAGCAGAGTTACCCAGTGTGTTCCATGCTATCTTGTAGCTCTGAAATTGTCTTTCCCATTATAAAATATTCATTCTGACCTGCAAATGACCCATATCACATACAGACACTATGTAGCCTATCCTCCGTTCCTAATCCTTCCATTAGATTAAAATGAAATTGTATGTTATTTTGGCTTCAGAATTCTTTTTTCTATTTCTTATAACAATATGATACCGTAACAGTTGATGGATTAAACAAACTTCATTACCTGCAAATTTCTTTGAAGCAGAAGACTGCTGAATGACAAAATATAAATTTCTTGATCCAAAAGAAGACTCATCCAGCCATTGGCATTTGATAAAGTGTCAGACACATAATTGACAGTGATCACCTTATTGCAACTATTAGTTATAGTTAAATTAGATGAAAAGATTGGGGACTTTCTGGAAAACAAATCAAATTTATTTTCTAAATAATATTCACTTTGATACTTTACTGTTACTATGTTGATGCAGCATATTAGCCCACTGTTGCCTTACAAATACAATATTTAGGCATGGATCAGCAAGCTCAGATACTATAGAATGGCAACATATCCCACTTCCCCAAAAAATTTAAGTCCCATTACATTTTTCAAGTAGACAACCTACTTGACAACTCAGATTTTCTCTAGTGAATCCTTAATCAAGAATACCAGGCAAACTCCTTGGTATTCAACTTTTTTTATTTTGTGAATTACAAGCTCCTTGCAGTTAGAAATAAAGGAAAATCCATCATTCCCAGTTTTACTCGTTTTCTTACTTTCCCTCCAATTTTTGAATCTTTCTGCATAAGAAGAAACCACAGAATTTCTCTATAGATTTTATAGGACTCCTCTTGCTGAATTCATGTGCAACAAATAATAACAACATGCCCATATATCTACAGTCACCCCATTCCTAAGAGGTCTGTAAGGGGCATGCATAAGCTCACCATTGTGCCTACCGTCCCTGTCTTACTGTCCTATTGTCCAAATTTATCTGTACCTACTTTGCTATTGTTTATGCTTATACCAATGCCTGCTATCTTGTACATGTTTTGACAGATAAAATAAATAAATATGTGCCACTAGAAGTGCCCCAAACTGTCTATATGCTGCGGCATTCTGCAGGTACCTTTTAAGGGTAACCCTCTGTAGAGCACTTTGCAGTAGTCCATACAGGAGATGATCAGGGCATGGCTGACTCAGAGAATTCTGGAGGCCTGATGGCTTATCTCTCAACAGAGGTTGCTATACCAACTGGGAATCATTGCTCATATATTTTTTTTGAAACATACTGAAATTAGGTTCATGTTGCTTTTCTAGCCACCTAGGATTTTAAATCAAGAATTGATTTGTAGAACTTCTCGCTTGTTACAGCAGGAACAAGTATCGGATTCTGGTTTGCATGTATCATTAAAATCAAATCACAAGTGAGGATTTCCTTTTTGATAACAGAAAAACCAGTAAATCTCTGGAACAGCATATTGCTTAATAACAACAAGCCAGAACTCTTCAAAATTCTGGCTTACTCTGAATTTTGTCACTAATCTTGAGGGGATTTCAGAAAGAAGAGATATTACTGCAGTGCAATTGATTTCTAAAATCTTCCTTGCATTGCATTGCATTGCCTAGACACGAATGCAATCCCAAGGAAGATTTTTAAAAGCATAGCTATTATTCAGGGGTGAAATTCAGCAGGTTCTGGAGAACCGGTAGCGGAAATTTTGAGTAATTCGGAGAACTGGCAAATACCACCTCTGGCTGGCCTCAGAGTGGGGAGGGAATGGAGATTTTGCAGTATCCTTCCCCTGCCACTCCCATCAAGCCTTGCCCACAAAACCTGTAGGGAAAATTTTTGAACTTCACCCCTGCTATTATTGTCTATGGATACTATGGATAAGAAGATTGTGAGTTCAGTGCTTGTAGTCTTGGTCTTTGTGAGGAAGTTTACTTGTAAGATTTCTGTTCACAAGTATAGAAAACTTGTATAGCAGACCTTAGCAAACCTGTAAAACTGGACTGCAAAATAATGACTCATATATCTCTAGGCCACAGTATGACTAATTCTGAAAAAGCAACTCCCACCTTTATATTTGGGCTGCATTTGATGATAGGACCTTCCTGAATATGTCAGCTTTCATTGGGATTAGGTAGAAATATTGAAAAGACCTGTGGAAACTTACTGTAGCTTAGTTTTTGCAGGCCAAAGTTCGCCTCATCAGAAGCATGAATCTAGGTGGATGTTTGTTGAACTATTTTCGTTTAACTGTTTTTAATATGTTTATTGTTCTATTTACTTGTTGTAGACTGCCCAGAGTCACTTTTTGTAAGATTGGCAGTCATATAAATTTGATAAATCAATAAATAACAAGCAATTTCTGAAAGTGATTGGAAAGAAAGTACATGATCCCAGTACACTTTTGAAGGCTTTGATTGTAGTTTGCGTGAAAAGATGGCTATTCCCTCATTTCTTAAGTGCCCTAAACCTGCTGAAGACCCCTGCCTTGTGATCTCCTCAAAAGGAGCAATTGTTTGGAGCACATGTGGGCTTTTCTCCTCATTTGGAGAGGAGTTACAAAGAGCTGGTCTACTTGTTGGCTATTCATTCCGCCACTCTGCTGTTAGTGGAGCCATCCTCACTCTGTCATTTTGGATTTTTGACATTTACTATCATATATTATGATGCTCTGATTTTCTCCATATGAGACTCTTAATGTGCAACCAGTATGCCTCATTCACACAACCCTATAAACTTCTCATGTCTTTCTGTATTTCTTCCACCTTTCTTCTTATTGAAGAAAATCCATTATGGCCATCTCATATGATTTGAATTAGTAATGCTAGAAGTACCCTCTATTTCTGTGCCACTGGTCATTGTTTCGTTCCATCTGCAAGAGAATTGAGAGATTTTGTCTAAATCTTCATAGTCCTATTCATACTTTTACCTGGAAGGTTTGGCCATATTTGATGTACTAACTTCTTTTTTTTTTTTCCAGGACACGGCTGAGGATATCCATGCAATTGATAGTTGTGAATACATTTGGGAGGCTGGTGTTGGATTTGCTCATTCACCGTCTCCCAACTTCAGCCATGATTTAAATAGGTGAGGACATCAGCAAATGACAGATCAGGCTATGAGAGACAGTGATTGGCCCAAGGTCATCCAGCCAGCTTTCATGCCTAAGGCGAGACTAGAACTCATGGTCTCCTGCTATTTAGCCTGGTCCATCTTCTGGATGATCATCATAGAATATGAAAACCGAGACAGTCTTAATTTATTACGGTGCATAAATTGCCAGTACTATTACAAATGCCTTATAAATGACTGCACAGTTTGTTATCTTTTACTTCATTGTTAGTTTTCTGTAGCCATTGTACCAGCAGTAGGTTGCTCCCGGTTCGGCCTGATTCTAAGAACCAGTAGCACTGGCGGTGGAAGGCTCCGCTGACATGGCCGGGACGCTTCTGCGCATACGCAGAAGCGCGTGTGTCCTGAAAAAGCGCACATGGGAACTGGTAGTAAAGGGTTTTAGAACCCACTACTGCATTGTACATAAACTCTGATTGGGATGGAGCTAAGCAGAATATCCAGTTGAATAAACTATGATGTTTGAACAACTAGATCCATAGGTGAAGTCTTCAATTAGTTGTTTTATTGCACAAGTCTACACACAGGAATCTTCTCAGATTGATGGTTTGCACTTGGATAAGACCAGATAAGGTTCAATGGCATTCAAAGGGGAGGTCAGACTTCACTTTCTTGTGCTCACTTCCTCTCCCCCACCAGCGTGTCCAGTCTCTCTCCAATACTACAATATTGTAGTAAACATGCTTGCAGTGAATAAGGAAATGTCTTTGTGGCTCCTGATGGCTTAAAGGTCTTGAATTGTACACTATATCTTTAAGAAATCCTACTATAGGAAAGCCTCATTCTAGTTTTAGCACAGTTCTTTTAAAACAAGTTAACAAACTTGCTCCTACAAAATAAATAATAAAACCATTGCAAAATCTCTGTGAATAATAATGAATACTCTCTCTGACCAAAACTTGCTATTCATAACATTTTTCAGGATGGAGCTACTGAAACTTCTGCTGACCTGTTTCTCGGAGGTCATGTACTTGCCTCCCTCCTCCGATAGCAGCAACACTAATCCCTGGGTCCAGTTCTTCTGTTCTACAGAGAATAGGTGAGAAATAGCAAATTGCATGAGATGGATGCTTTGAAACACTTTTGTTTAATCTAAACCTTATTTTATTAAAAGGATTGTGTATATATGATAGACATTACTCCATTACTCCTTATGCCTTCAGTTATCCCCCCCCCCCTTATTACTTCAGTACATATGTCTTTAGGGCTATGTTTGCCTAATTGGAGCCAACCAATGTTTGATCCAAATAGTGGATGGTTTTGGAATACTAGACTACATCCACACAGCTGCTAACCCTCCCGTTATAGAGTCAGCAGGAAAGCATGCAACCCCAGATCTTGCTGCTCTCAGCTCATCCTAGTAGTATACTAAACATTTGTCATTAAAACAGGAGGTACTTTAAAATAAGCAGTTTGCAATAATTAGCAAATTGTGCAATATGAATAGGTTCTTTTTATTATAAATTGAAGACTTTCTTTTAGAAAGTTGGGTTATTTTTTAAATATGTGACAGTAGCTGATCCTTTCGAAGCTACCCAGCCATACTGGAGAGCAAAATAGGATGTTTTAATCTATCTTGTCATTCATATAGCATATTATTTCATTTATTAAAATAACTAAGAATAATGACCTCAAATGCATTTTTCTTTTCACTAATGCATGTTTCTCAGGAATAAAAACACTATTTAATCACTGCTAATAAAATGAAAGCTTATTCTTTGTTGGAAAGCTTTTAACACTTCAAGTTTCTGATGCACTGTTTTGAGCATGTTGGATCTTCTTCTAGGCATGCCCTTCCGCTCTTTACTTCCCTCTTGAATATCGTCTGTGCTTACGATCCAGTGGGTTATGGGATCCCCTATAACCACTTGCTCTTCTCGGACTATCGTGAACCACTGGTGGAGCAGGCTGCTCAAGTTCTTATAGTCACATTGGACTATGACACTTCTACCAGCTCCAGTCCCACAGTAGATGGCACTACCACTGGAACAGTCATGGATGATACCGATGTGAGTTGCTCCCAGATTTAGCTGTGTTTATAATGTGGAGGAGCTGCAGATATGCATATAAAACTTCAACCGGCTTTCTTAAAGTAAAGCAGCTTTGAACGGAAGCTTTTAGAGTACTGTATTTTTCGGAGTATAAGACGCACCTTAGTTTTGGGGGAGGAAAACAAGGGGGAAAAATTTTGCTTCTCCCTCCCAGCAATTTGCCTCCTTGCATCTTTAGTTTCACTTTCATTTTAGCACGTGGC
>JANHGD010009842.1:263497-277447 GCA_027560375.1 Imantodes cenchoa
TTATCCTCTGAAGTCTGTGTCTGTCTTGTTGGGTTGCAGAACCAAACCAGACAATTATAGAGGTGCAGATGACAGACAAATTGTGGCTAGTTCAGGGAGGATGGTGCATTTTGATCTTCTTCTGTGTCAGGAACAGAGGAAGAGACACTCTTCCTCTTCTCACAATTCACTTGTACAGGTAGTCCTCAACTTGCAATAATTTGTTTAGTGATCGTTCAAAGATACAACAGCACCGAAAAAAGTGACTTATGACTCCTTTTCACACTTAATGACAATTGCAGTATCCCAAGTATTTTGCAGTGGTCAAAATCCAGTCACTTGAACATTGACTCATATTTATGACAGTTGCAGTGTTTCGGAGATCATGTGATCTGATAAGCAGAGTAAATGGGAAAGCGGATTCACTTAACATTTAGTAAGACTTTACAACCACGTTATTAACTTGACGACCAGTGATTCATTTAACAGTTGTGGCCAGAAAGGTCATAAAATGAGTAAAATTCACTTAACAACTTGTCTTGCCTAGCAACAGATGTTTTGAGCTCAGTTATGGTTGTAAATTGAGGGCTACTGTATTCTGTTGAGCCAGAAAGGAGATCAAGATGCTCTGTTTCCCCTTAACTACCAGCTATCCTGTGCACTGTTTCTTACATGAGAAGCTGAATAGATCGGGGACATAAGGTAGGATCTTATCATTTTTGGAACATTCAGGCCAGCAACTACACAACTTCAATGGCCAAAATTGATGACTGGGTATAGAAAAGAAATGGAATGAAGATCAGTTTGGGTTGGTTTGTTTGTTTGTTTGTTTGTTTGCTTGCTTGCTTGTTTGTTTGTTTGTTTGTTTATCTAGCCACCATCTTTCAACCAATTCTGGGCTATTTTCTGCTATTTCCAGCATAAATGGAATAATGCAGAAACTTTCTCCTTAAGATGTTCCTGGGAGTCTACCCACAGTAATATTAAGAAATGTTCTTATGCTGGTTCTGGGGATTCAAGATGACACAAAGAAATGAAGAATGTTCCTTTACTTGCAATATTATTTGCTTTATGGCAGTGCATCAGTTCTAGCCAATATCCAAGGATGAGTGGCAGATAAGACTTTTCTTTTCATTAGAACTGGTGAGAGAGAGAGAGAGTATGAAATCTTTTAAATGATCTCACAACTATTAAGGCTAAGCAGGTAGACCTAGGCCTTATTCAAGATTGAATAAGGCACAACATGCAATTTACTGCCCACTTCCAACAAGCAAAATCACTGGGGAAGCTGGCAGGAAGTCACAAGTCACGCGCATGGCAAGCTTTCCTTTTTAGGCAAGCATGCTTTATTCAGGTCCCTTTCTTACATTGAAATGTAATCTCATGGAGTCTAATTAGATGAGGAAAAAAGCATATTTCCCAAGCTTCGTCCCATACTCAGTGGCCTGAAATGCTTGGAAACCTGGTGCTCAGGAGGAGAAATAGGAAAGGGACAACCTGAACAAGTTCAATCCCCACCTCCTTCTCGAAGTCTCAGGGACTGGTTTTCTCTTCTGGAAGAGGACGAATCCAGAAGTTCTTGCTTGCACCACCGAAACCATATATCAGGCAAACAGGCAGGCAAGACATCTGCCATTGCAGGTGCAAGATCTTATATTTGCTGGCCTGTTTGTTTCATGGCTTCAGAAGCTATGAGGCTGTCACCCCATGTGACGCTATTGCTGCTTTTTCTGGCAGCATTAGAGAGCCTGCAGGTCTCTTGGTACACCTCTTGGTACAGCCTGGGTGAGCATGGTGTATACTAAGCCGGACACCAACTGCACAGTGGAGACAGCACTGAAAGCAGACACTATGGGAACAGCTTACCTGGGAACAGCTTACCCAAGAACAACTCGCAAGACCCATTAGGCAATCCCTGTGGTGGAACAGCCTCCCCACGTAGAAGGCTGCAACCCAAAGGTGGAGTACAAGTTCCCCACGTCACTCAGAGGCTCTTTGGCAAAAAAAAAAAAAAAAAGTAGCAGGAGTGACTTGTGACTTCCTACCAGCTTTCCCATTGACTTTGCCTGTGGGAAGTTGTCAGTGAAGATTGCAGATGATTCTGTTAGTACTCTGTCCAAACAGTTGGGTTGGTAATATATAAAAAGCCAACAATGTATGGTTGTATGGATTGATGTAATGTAGCTTTAAAATGTATGCTATGTTCTGATTGGCTGTAGTATTGCACGTTGGTGTAAGAGGGAGCTAGAGATCATGGCTTATTCTCTCTGTTGTTTCATTCTGATTGACTCTTTGACTTGTTAGTGAGCTCTGTTATTATCTCTGATATTCTGATGTGTTTGTAAGCTGTAATATCTTTGTTGAATGTATATGACAAAGACAAACCGGTAAGAAGATTATTGTACTTCTAGAGATTGACTGATTTGAAAGCGTATGACCTGGACTGTTTATTTGGACTGTGCTATTTCTTAAAAGTAAACACTATATGCACTTTAAAGTATCTGTGTGTGTGACTGGATAACTACTCATATTTACTGCAATATCCCGTTTCTATGTGCATGTCCTTGATAACGCAAGGGTTGCTCTGCACATACCTTAACACTAGGTAAGAGTTAATGGAATTCAAGAGGGACCAGACTTAGAACGTTTGTGGGTACGTAAGGATTCCAGGTTGATGCCTCTCTTGATTCCGCCCCCAAGCTCAACCTCTTCTTCTCCTACATCCTTTAGAGTCTAGCACCAAGGTTCCAAGATCCCTTCTCATTTGGTCTCTCGATGTTATCTCCTGGAGAAGAAAGTCACTATGTTCCAAGACAAGAGATGTCATGAAATAATTTGGTTTTCTGCCTTGACAGGGGAGCCTGGGGACATGGTCTCCTCTACTCTGAAATTGGGCATCTCCATCCTGAATGGTGGCAATGAGGAGGTACAGCAGGTAAGAAGAAGGAGACCAGGATTCTGGGCAGGTTCTTCCTTTTGCTAATTCTTGGCGACTGAGAAATAGTTTTGTCCCAAGATTAAAAGACTCGGATAACATTGGATGGAGTATAAAATTAGGACCAAGAGGGGGAAGTGGTGCTCAGAGTTGGAGAATGGTGGTTCAGTGGGAAGCATTCTGGAGAACAGCTGGTGGTAGGAGACATCTTTAAAAGAAGAGTTAGAGCAAGCTACAGATGATTTCAAATGTGTATTCATTTTGGATGTCCAAAATGAATACTTTGGATGCCGGGGAGGATGGTCCACCATGGACCATCCTTCCCAGCATAAATCAGAACTGTAGAATTAACTGAAGGAGGCAGACTTGGGCCTTTCAGTCTCACCACATGATAATCCCCTTTGAAGCACCTGATTTTCAGGGTTGGGAAAAGTACATCATCGGATTCTCACACAAGGTGACTGGATGGGTCTGACTCGGTCCATGCAATGGAGGACGTTGTGGTTCTCCTTCCATCTATAGTATGGTCCTTCTGTAGACTAGACCTTCAGATCTGTAGATGTGAAGAACGATGATCTATGAAGATAGGAACTTGCAGTGTTATGTTGTTTGATTCACCAAAAGCTAAACATTAGGTGCTCTGGTCCTTTGCAAATGTTGTCTTTCTCCCTTTCTTCAGAAAATGCTGGATTATCTGAAGGAGAAACGAGAGGTGGGATTCTTCCAGAGTGTCCAGGCACTAATGCAGACCTGCAGGTACTTAGCGGTGTCTTCTACTTCTTTCTTCGTTTTCAATACTTCTCATTATCTTCTTGTCCACAGTCTGCAAGGGCTGCTGACTGGATAAGATCGATTTGTGGAATTATAAAGTTGCAAACTTCAGTCCGTGTCTCTTTCACATACTTCTGGTTAAAAAGAAAGGCTATAAAAGATTTAAAGATCCTTCACTTCACTGATGGGTCCTCTCAGGGGATAGGGAAATGCCAAGAATGTTGAGGTCGCCATGAGTATCTTCTGGGAAGAGATAGAAAAAGATGAGAGATGCGCCCCAAGCACATGTGGTGACCTGAAACCTGGAGCTCCATAAAAGCATTTTGGGAAGGACTATGGCAACTCCAGATTTGAGGATGGCTTCCTATAAGCCCCCTTTTCCATCTGTGGGACTCCTGTGTATGTCTGGTGTTTAATTTCCCACAAAGCCTTAAAGCTAAGTTGGGGCATCACAGGAAATTAAGATGGTGACTCAGATCAAGAGGTCAAATCATTAGGGCATCTGTTGGCCAAGCGGTTGGTTTGTCTGTTACTGCTCAAGATGGAGTCCTAATGCACCAAAAAGTAAGATTATTTGTGAATGAGAGAACACGTAGTAAGGAAGCTTTCTTGTTGGATCTGTCTTGGTCCAGGGAAATTAAGTAGAAATTAAACTAGCTCAAGGGTGTCAAACTCAAGGCCCAGGCTGGATCCGGCCTGCAGGATGCTTAGATTTGGCCCACAGGGAAACAGCGAAGGACCGGCTCACGATGCCTCTGTTAGCAAAAATGGAGCTCGCAAGGGCCGCAGGTAGCTTTCCCGAGCTCCATTTTTTCTGGCAGAGGGTTGCAGGAGGCCATTGCAGCTGAAAACAGAACTTGTGAGGGCCGCGGGCAACCCTCTGGAGCTTCATTTTCGCTGGCAGAGGATTGCAGGAGGCCATTACAACTGAAAACGGAGCTCAAGAGCCCATTTCCACTGGTAGAGCACTGGAGTCACCACAGGCGCCCCGACACAAATGACGTCGAGTTGGCCACGCCCACCATGACCATGGCCCCCGAGGTCAAACACAACCCTGATGCATGCAGCCTTCAATGAAATCGAGTTTGACACCCCTGAACTAGGCCAATGTTATAACCATCATCCTGAGAGCTGCTACTACACCAGTGTTTATTGGTCCTGCTACTGCCATTTTACTGTGTCCTCACCACCTCTCTTGTTTTGTTCCTCCCCTTCATCCGCAGTGTGCTGGACCTCAACGCCTTTGAGAGGCAAAACAAG
Organism: Imantodes cenchoa; assembly: GCA_027560375.1. Classification (NCBI taxonomy): domain Eukaryota; kingdom Metazoa; phylum Chordata; class Lepidosauria; order Squamata; family Dipsadidae; genus Imantodes; species Imantodes cenchoa. Next base: position 268,443 of record JANHGD010009842.1, read on the forward strand.
GCTGAAGGACTTGGGATGGTAACAGAAGAAGGAACAGGTAAGTCCTTCTGCTCCGGTTGAGGGGCTCCAGCAAATCGGCCAAGAACGAAGCTCATCTTGCTTGTTCTCAGCTCTTCTGCCTCCCGAGGCAGGCAGGAGGCAGCACCCTACTCCTCCTTCCAACACCGCCCAGGTTGAGTCTGGCCACTGGATTTTTTTGGGGACGGCCCCAATGGCCAAATAAATTCAGCAGGGGAGGTCAGGAATCTTTGCATGTGGGGCATCATCTCCTGGGGGTTTTTTTTGTTTGCTGGAAAATGTCTTCCCAGGCATTTCTCCAGGTGGGATGTGGAGCAGGCTCAGCGTTGTTTTGAAGATGGGGGCAGAGTTTGCATCTCCGAGGTAGGATGCAAAGGAAGGGGTTTTTTTTCCCAAGATGGACACTGGCTTCTTTCCCAAGCCTGCCCCGTGTTCATCCCCTCTCTCCTCTTCCTCCAAACCTGCCCCAGTCCTCTGCATATCCTCTTTGTGTTCACTGCTTCCTTCCTTCTCATAAGGCGTGAATTAATTGAGATTTCTAAAACCAATAATGGACTTGCCCTCCCACAAACGCCAAAAAATGCAAATTTTGATAAACAACGTATTTAATTCTGAGAGGTCCAAACTGGATAAATACATTAAAATCAGAATAAAATAATTTACACGTCCATCCCTGCTGTTCCAAAACAGTGGAGGATAACATGGATAGGCAGAATAAGACAGGCAACTATTCTTTGAAAGGCAAAGAATAGTTTTGATTTCTCAAAATGTCCAGGTAAATCATGAGCTGACTATTATATTGTCTTTCCAAACAAGGGTTTCACTTCATACTGTCAAGCTAGCCCCAAAATAGAACTACTATATTGCTAGCATAATTGAGCATTCCTACCACCATAATTAGCACCATTTTAATTTGCTCTAAATAGCCAGTGATTTTCACTGTGCCCTAAATAGCCACCAATCTACCTCTCTTTAATGTTAATGGAGCAGAGGAGGGCCTGAGCATTTTTAATTCGGAGGAGCTGAGGGAGCCTGCATGGATCATTAACAGGAAAGTGTTTCATTACCAAAGGAGGAGGCAGCTCTCTAAGAACTGTTCTTCTTTTTCTGAAGAAGAAACCAGGAGGAGGTAACCACAGTGGTAATGTGAAATTAACCCTTGGCTCAAACTGCCAGGAGCCTTTCAAAAGGGTTAAAAAGAAGAGAAAAAACCTGGATGACTGATAGGCAGTGCTGCATTTTTATATCCAGAGAAGTTTCAATTAAGAAGCAATTTGCTACAGAAATCTGGCATGACTAGTAGATAGAACTTTACAGTCTGCGTTACAATTTACCATCATGGTTCTTTAAGCTGTTATGTAATTTAGCTCAAGTGTAGTGTGCAGAACTGTTGAACATAAATGGCTCACAAAGGGTTTGCTAAACCAATCAACAACTATGAGTAGAATAAATATTAAGTCTCCTGTTTATGTTTACCATTAGCTTACTTATCCTAAGGGGGTTCCCCCCTCCCTTCCCCACTTTGTATTATGGCAAACACTGCGTTTAGCTCTAAATGCTTTCTGTTTGTTACCTTTGTGAAATAATCTGCTACAATGATATAACTCAAGAAAATAAAGCAACAATGAAATTGGCTTAGAATAAGGCCGGTGATACATGCATCAGTATTGCAATGTATTCTTTCAGAAATAGAAATTTAATAGTATAGTAGACACCCGCGAGTGTCCAAGTTGCATTTTGCTTAAGGCCTTTCCCAGTTGATGATTTGAAGTACTATTCTCTCATCCTTGAGTTGTCAATACACATGCCAGCATGAAACAATAGTCCCATTGCCAATCCCTGCTCTGTCTCTTTTATCTCTGTTCCCAAACACTACAGTCACCCAAATTCCCCTCACCCAAATTCCTTTTGTTGTACTGGATGTTTTTAATGCATTGTTTTCTCAAGGTTGCCTAAGCCAGAAACTTATTTTTGCAACCTATTATCTTGCTAAAGTGTGACTTCCTAAATTTTGTACAATTACACGTGAGAGAGGGGGGAGGGAAGCAAAAACTTACAGGCCAATAGACATACGATGAAAAGTAACATTTGCAAAACAACAACTGGAATTGACAGCTTGACTGGCATTGGCAATTGTCCTACAGGAATCTGGAAGAATATCCAGAGAAGGAAGGATCTGACTTCCTGGTTGTCCAGTTAAAGAGCCGTCTAGATCTTTAAGGATGGCACAATGAGGGAATGGAAATAATAGCCAGTTTGGGGCATTGAGGAGGAGGACTTGTTCTGTTCTGATAGTAAAGCCTCCTGAAAAAGAAGAGGAACATACTATATTATAGGACAATTAAGGGAAGCTATAAAATCCCATCCAATAAAAACTGAGAATTCAAAAATTTAGAATATGATGTTGGTGTTGTTGATCAAATCAACAGCAGTTTTCTTGGCAATGTTTTCTTCTTGCTATGTCTCAGAGAGAGTGCGACTGGCCTCAGATCACGCAGTCAGCTTCTGTGCCCAGGGGTAGAGATTCACTATGGTAAATACCACTTATGATCATACGGCTTGATTTTAATGTATGTAAAATGCAAGAAGTTAAACATCGAATAGGAATAAGGAATGGTGCTTCTTTAAATTAAACAACGCAAACAGAATCTTGTAGTACCATCAAACAAATCTTCCATTAGTAATGTATTTTCCACAGTCTTTTGCACAATGTTTCTAACTAGTGACTGTTTTCACACATTTCCACTAGCTAAAATATGCGAAGAGTTTTCAGAAGGCATATTTTAGCCAAGAAATTGTTAAGCAAGAGGAAAACTGCTAGGATTGGAGAAAAGGAAGTAATGTTTTTCCTGATCTCAATGGCAGGTATCTCAAATAAGCAGGTATTTGAATCTAGTCACTAATTTCATGCCCTGGTTATTCCTGACTCCATATAGATTTTTAAAACAATATATGTTCTAGTAATGCATGGTTGCTTTTATTACTACTACTATTACTACTTTAGCTTTGATGTTTGCTTCCAAGAAGAAGTCTTTTTCCCTACCCCAGTTCTAAGCTATTTTTATTATTATTTAAATACAATTCTCTTGGAAAGACTAAGAATTGCCATGAGCATGAACAGTGAAAATTATGTGAGGCAGCCGAACAGTACCTTGACAGGGAGCTTTATGTTCCTAGCACCATTCATCCCCCTGGACCCTTTGTGCTTCTGGTGCTTCCTCTGGCCAGAACAGTCTTCTGAACGTGCCTCAAAATCAACATGAAAGCAGCATTTTCTTCTTTAGAACTGAAGGATTGCATTGCTTCACAAAACATCTTCAAAGGGGTGCTTTGCTCAGAGTCTTGTTGAAACAAAGCATCTCTCCCAAGGTTTGCTTAGCCAGAATGGAAGCCAGCTAAGGAGAGAGCTTTTTAATAATGAGAAAGGATGGGTTCCTAAACCACTGCAACTATAGTCAGTTGTCTTCAAGAACAAAGGAAGGCTCCAACAGGAGATGGCAAGATATTATAATTCCAGATATAATGGATTGCATTTCAGAGATGTGCAATATAGCCAATTTTGAGAAAATTTTATATTCTGTTAATCAGAAAATGTCGTATTACCTTTGCCTTTTGAAAAAATTATTTTACAAGCTGGGTGAATTTAGTTTTCCTCTTTAAAGACTTGCAAAATAAGATTGATCAAGTTGAAATTACAAATTCTTTGTTGTTATTTTCTTTATGTGTTATTCAATGTGTAATTTTTTCCTTTCCCTTTTGTGATTGTTCATTTTTATTTTATGTATGTACATGTACATACATACCAGGGGTGGATTCTAACTTACCTGCATGCGCAGTGCCAATTAAAAAAATAATAATCCAAAAACAAGATGGCAACCTCCTGCAGCCCTCTGCCAGCAAATATGGAGCTCGGGGAGGCTGCATCCAGCCCTCCTAGGCTTCATTTTGGGCTGCAATGGCCTCCTGCAGTCCTCTGCCAGCAAAAACGGAGCTTGGGAGGGCCGCTTGGGCTGGTCCTTCACTGTTTCCAGGATAAGCCTGTGGGCCAGATCTATGCCCCCCGCAAGCTGCATCCTGCCCCCGGGCCTTGAGTTTGACACCCCTGTCTTAGAACAGCATATTTTATATGCAGTCAGAACACAAGTATTGAATGTAAAATGGTGTCCTTTTGGCATAAAACAGTGGAAATGAGAACTGTGTATGTAGACAAGATTGGGGCAAATTGCGATGATGATATATGAGTTGAATTTCTGGTTTGTTTGTTTTTTAAACAGAATACCAGAGTTGGAAGGGACCTTGAAGGTCTTCTAGTCCAATCTTCTGCTCAAGCACAAAACCCTATACCAGTTTCTATTTTATTTTATTTTTTTGCATTGCAATAGGTTCTTATAAACAATAAAGAGCTTTTCTCCTGTTGTTATTATTATTGGGGTTGTAATTTGAGATTCTGGTGGTGCAGTGTTTACAATGTAGTATTACAGGCAAACTCTGCCCACAACCTGGAGTTCACTCCTGATGGGGTTCAAGGTTGACTCAGCCTCCCATCCTTCCAAGGTCATTAAAATGAGGACCCAGATAGTTGGGGACAATATGCAAATAAAGCTTTGTAAACTGCCCAAAGAGTGCTGTAACATGCTATGGGGTGGTATATAAACCTAAATGCTATTGCTATTCTTTGAGAACTGCAAAATAAGCCTGTATCTCTTTTTATTAAAATGAATCAGGTTAGTAGAGATGGGCATGCTTTTATCTTTGATAAAAGAGATAAAAGCAAAGGAAAACCTACATATGTTTACTGTATAATAAGCCTTTTTGGGTTTAAAAGCTCTTATTTGAAGTATTGCATTTAGAATTTCTATTTTTATTTAGCCTGTCTATTAGTTCAACTTCCTCTTGTGGCTCTCTGGATATAGAAGGTGAATTCATGCAGTGTGAGGCTTTCTCTAACCACTATGGCTCTCCACATGATAGAACTCTAGACTTCATTCATGTGAAGAGCATCCATTGATAAAAGAGGCTCTTCATTGTAGACCTTCACCTTCTACATATGGAAAACAGAGTCTGCATGCTTGTCCTCAAGTGACATCAACTCCATGGTCTCTTCTGTTACCATATTCTAGCAAATGTAACTATCCTGTTTGAAAAATATGCATTGCCTTTAGATATGTATAGTATATGTAAATTGATTGTTTCTTTTTTATGAACTGATTTGAGCAAAAATATTTGTAGAAAATCCTCTTTAGTGCTCACTTCTCATCAAAACCATGTTCAGCACGAAAAATGTAACTTACCCTGACCTTGGTAACAGCCAGAACAGGTAGTAATTGCAATGCAGTTGTGACTGTCAAAGTTCATAAAGGTTGAATGTGAAATCAATAGTTCATGCTTTTGAGGAGTTTTCAGCCCTGTCGACATACAGCTTCCCTCCTGCTACAAGAATGTAGACATTGGCATTATGTTTAAAAAGAACAGTTGTGTAAAATTAAATTGTGTATTAGCATGAATTCATATAATAATGCTGCTTATGCTTAAACTAGTTTAAGACAGTTATCTTAATCCATCAAGCTCAGTATAAATACTTTTAGATCCTGCCTTTTTCATGCAGAAATTGGGCCATGGGTAGAAAAGTTTAAGTTTGGTCTGGAAACTGCATAAATAAATACTTGTCATAGTGATCTAAATTTGGTAATATCTTCGATATCTTCTATGGATGTTCTAGTACTCTCATTATTTATTCATTCATTCACTTACAGAATTTAAATGCTGCTCATACTCTCAATTACTCTTGTCTATCCGCCACATCTATTACATTCCCATTCTTCTACTTCCCTCAAACTCACCCTCATTTCTTCCGGTCCATACAAACTCATATTACATGGCCTTATTCATTCTTTCCTGCTAAGTACTTTTTATTTATTTTTTGCTTATGTTATTTATTTATTATTAAATTTGTACCCAATCAACTCCCGACAGTTCTGTGTGGTTCACCAATAGAGTTACAATCAGAAACAAAAATAAGACATAAAAGAAAAATGACAGAAACTGGACAAGGTTAGAAAGAAAGAACTGATGCTGCCTTCATTCACCTTTGTTAAAGGCTTGGGAGAAGAGTTTATAAATGTTCTAAATGACAAGAAAGGGAGGAACTTCCTGATTTCAGGGAGAACCTCACTCCAGAGGGCAGACACTGCTACAGAGAAAGTAGACTTCTAGGATTCTGATAGATGGCACTGTTTAATTGAAGGAAACCAGAGTGTGACAATCCTGTCAGACAAAATGGTTAGTTACCATGTGAGATTAGGCAGTTGCCCAAGTAACCAGGTCTTATAACATGAATGGTTTTATAGGTAACAGCCAACAGTTGAATTATACCCAGAAGCAAAACTGACAACCAGTGCAGTTCTTGGAGCAAAAGTGTTATAGGGACATACCAACGCATGCCCACCACTGCTCATTCTGCTATATTCTGGACTAGGTGAAGCTTCTAGGTGTTCTTCAAGGACAGCCCCATGTACAACAGATTGCAGTAGTCAAATTGTGGTGAACAGAGTGTAGCAATTGTGTAAAGCACTTCCTGATCAAGAGCCTGTTCTCTGGCTCTGGTTATCTATGATATATGTTTTGTGTTTTTAAAGCTCACCATGTTTTGTCACAGCTTATCTTTGGAATAGTCAGAAAATAAAAGATGTACAAAAATCAAAAGTTACATTAAAAAAAATACACCTCTAGAAATTACAATTACTTTTAAATTTCTAATAGCTATTTAGCAGAAATACACACATGACTCACATTTAAATTCCACCTATTTTTCCTGTTAATTTACAGTGGATGCTGAATCAATGCAAAAAGTAGGATTTTAAAAGAAATAAATAATAATTGGTTAAAAGCATATTTTAAACATAAAAGGGTTGGCTGAATGGAAGGTTTAGCTTTCTCGTTAAATTAATGTCATAAAGTTTTAATTGATGTTAAAGAGACATCATTATTAAAGGCTAGAATTACATAAATTAATATGTAAATTATGACAAGAAGATTCTTTATCATGAGATAATCAAAGATAATCAGCCCCCTGGGGTGCTGTAAAGAACAAGGCACAGCTGAGCGCCTCAAAATCTTTTAACAAGTAAGATACTAAGAACTCAAGAGCTCAGTATCAGCAAAACCAAAGAAAATATTTTCAGTGCTATAAAAGTTAGCTGCACTCTAATCCTCTGCCTATCTTTCTCTGGGTTCTCTCTTCTTTCTTCACACTTACAGCAAACAAAATTTAGTCTCTCTTATTCTTAACACTAAGATCCATTTCAAGATTCACTTTTTACATCCATTAGACTCATTTTAAGTTCCACTTTCCCAACCTTCACTTATGCAAAACCATCTTACCTCCCTTGCCTTCATATATATTTTGGCATAATGAAATTACTGGAATATATAGAAAATTAGTTTGAAGAAATCTTGGCATGTGGAATCTTACAATTCCAAGAGAAATATGCTTGCCGCTAGATTTCCATATCCTGGGCTATTTTCACCATATTATTGCCAAGGCAGCATAGTTTAATAAAAATGGAAGATGGGGTGACAAATGGAGGAGGCAAGAGTAATACTATGCAAAAAAAATTGTCCTGTTTTTTCATTATTTTGATGAAATACAAGTTGTTGTTTTTTAATTTCCTTTAAAGTAGAGCTTCCACTGAGGCTATGATGAACTAGATGTCCCCAAAGGAGTGGAAACAGCTACTCAAAGATAGAGCCCAGAGGGCCAATACTGGATACTGAAATCTCTCTGGATAAAAGAGAGATTGCAAAATAGCCCACTTGTTTTCTGGACAGCTGCTTCTCATAAGTAAATGGAAGGAACAGACATTTTTGCAGTTTTGTTGCAAGTTGGAATGCCATCTATGCTCACAGCCACAATGTAGCCTACATCAGGGGTTCCCCAACCCCTGGTCCATGGACTGGGCCCAGTATGCAGCATGTGAGAAACCAAGCCATGCAAACAAGTGAAGGCCCATCCATTGTATGAGGACAGCATGTGAAACTACACCCCATCTGGTCCACAGAAAAACCTCTATCCACAGAACCAGCCCTTAGTACCCAAAAGATTGGGGGGTTGCTGGCCTATAAAAACAATAAGCCCAGTAGGCATCTATGGAGATTCTCAGGCATCCAGGTTATGGTTGTCCCAAAGGTGCTTCTTTCAAAACCCAACTAGACTTTCTTTCTTTTTCCTTGAAGATGTTTTGTTTTTCATCCAAGAAGCTTCTTCAATTCTGATTGCTGGAGAATGGAAGGATTTATATTCCTCACAGTCATCTGGTCATTAGCACTCTTTTTGAAAAAGCACCTTTGGGACAAACTCAGTAGACCTCATTTCTTATTTATTTTTGGATTTACCTATTTTACTGATTAAGAAAGATTTTCTTTTGCAGCAGGATAAGATTTTTTTTCCTCTATTATAAAACTAAAAGAAATTTTAAAGAGCTAAGCTTTTCACCTTAGGTGAAAAAATTTACTTTAGTTGGAACAAAAAACAACTACAGAAAAATATTTTTTTGTATATAAAATCCTTAACTAAAACCAGAACTTGTATTGATTGATGATCATGGTAGATTTGTTGGGGTGGAGGTTAATTTACATGGGACTATTATATTGAATTTATGTCACAAATGAGGATTCTGTAAATATATAAATAATAATAAAAGTGGGATATAAATAAATAAAATAATGTGATATTCTATAAATGACCTATAGAGAGAGTGATAGATTTCTCTTAATGAAAATTTGAGTGGGGATTGGAATGAAGTGACTTCCAATAAATGAACAAAACTTCACATAAAAATATTAAAATTACTCAAGATCAATTACCCAAAGTTTTTTTTTAATTTGATGAAAAATTTAGAGTTTGTTGATGTAAGGCAGAGGTCTTCAAACTTTGCAACTTTAAGACTTGTGGACTTCAACTCCCAGAATACTCTAGCCAGCTATGCTGG
>JANHGD010009844.1:17324-29719 GCA_027560375.1 Imantodes cenchoa
GCTGAGCTGCTGAACTAGCAGCCAGTTTCAGTGGCCTGCAGTACTGCACTCTATCCACTGAGCCACCTCGGCTCCTTGGGCTGACTCTTTTCTTAATCAATCACCTACTAACTCAGATTACACAAATATATCAGTGAAGATCAGAGTTTGTACTAAAATGTATATGTGTGTATGTGTACATGTATGTACCTTCACACTTACTCACACTGAACCGTGTTTGCCATTTTGACATCCATTCACTCGTTTGGAAAGATCTTGAGTTTTTTGCAGTCCCTTTTAAATTCGATTACTCTGATCAGTTTGTTATTTTGGGGAAATTTTGCTCCTCAGGAATCAAATTAATTATAAACAAATTGATGAATATAGGTGACTGTTCTCAGCAGTAGTAATAATCCTTCCTATATCTCTCTGGCAAAATTATAATAATTTAGATATTGAACCATGTTTTTTTTCCCTGACGGTGCATCATTTTAATAGCCAAGCCATTTCTCAGCTTAGAAACTGAACACAATTAGAATTAGAGTTTACATCTGCACCATGTAAATCTGTCATAATAAACATTGCAATTGATTTTCATACCTAGATTTGCTTTTTATTTTTCTTTGCTCGGTAAAAAGCACTGATCTTAACTTTCAACTATAATAATATGGATTTAATAATGTGTTTAAAAGACACAATTGCACTTACATTTTCTTCCATTGCTTCAGTAACAACGTCTAGAACCAAACAACAGTAATATAAAAGCATTAAGTTCAAGGCCGACATTAAAAAATGACTGATTGGATAACATTTCTTCGATTATATAAACATGAATGTGTTTAATTTCACATTCTCCTTTATTTTCTCAAAAGAAACTTATATTCAGATACCAATATGTGGACATTATTATCAATATCACTGAATTACATTTACAACAAAAACAATCCCCAAAAACAATCCAGCATAAAGTAAAAAAGAGAAAGAGAATGACTATTATAAAGAGCAACTAAAAATAAATGATCCAATCTATAAACAAAATAAAGAAAACTCATAGCTTGAATTAGGGCCAACTAAGTAATTTTTTTCACTGCAAAAAAAGTGGAAGATTTTTCTTTTTGTACCAAATGCAAATGTATTCAAATTAACGCAGCTATCACTGAATAATACTTGACCTGAACATGATGAAATTAAGTATCAATTTCTTTAATCAGCAGACAACATAAAAACAAACATAATCAAAAACAACTTAGTGGATCTAAATTTATAACCCTTTTGTTGGAATACAATGTTGGGTTAAGTATAATGGGTAGTTAGGGTTTAGTTGATTAAAGATGGGCTTCCAGGTTTTGATTCACCATAGAATTGCTTTCTGGGGCTTCAACACTTCAAAGCTGCTTGGTCTTCAAACTTTGATATCTATTGGTGTTAGGATCATAGAGTGCTGCAATTTTATTTCTAAAGATTCATATTATTTCTACATAATCATAAGGCAATGTCATAAATGCAATATTCCTGCAAAAGAAGCCTTTAAAAGACCCACTTTTGTGAGGCTGAGTGAATAATGTGGATCTAAGCCTCAAAATTCTATCTAACTGAAAAGGATTTTTAGCCAGGTCCTTAATCAAAGAGAGAAGAAACCTAGAACTAAGGAGAAATTTCCTGACAGTTAGAACAATTAATTAGTGGAACAACTTGCCTCCAGAAGTTATGGATGCTCCAACACTGGAAGGTTTTAAGAAGAGATTGGACAACCATTTGTCTCAAATGGTAAAGGGTTTCCTGCCTGAGCAGGGACTAGAACACCTCCAAGGTCCCTTCCAACTATTCTATTCTATTCTATTCTATTCTATTCTATTCTATTCTATTCTATTCTATTCTATTCTATTCTATTCTATTCTGCTTACCTGAGTACAAAAAGAAGAGTGCCAGGGTGAAGAACAGGGAAAAAGCCACCTTCATGTTGATAGGAGAAGAAAAAACACACCAGAGCTCTTCCACTGAAATAGCTTCTAGCTATCACAGACACAGGTGCTGTTTAAGTTCCAGCTGGGCATTTATGTGTATATATAAGCATATCACCCACAACCTTATCAAAAGAAGATAAGAGAATGTTGACATTGAAAGTCCCTATAGGCACTTTTCAGTTTCCCTGTTCTATTGTGTTAGTCAGTTTCTATTAGTAAATATTGAGCGAATCTTTGCGAACAGTAAACATTTGGTAAGCCATAAATCATAAGGAAGAAAACCATTTATATCATCAAAGGGGAAATGTGAAAAATATAATTATTCACTGAACAACAAATATTAAAAAATACACAGAATTCAATTCTTAGATAGACTCATGATAACCTTCAATGTGTGTTTCTAGATATGATCCCAATTACGAAATTTGACCATAATGAAATTGTGCTACTATTACAACTAAATAGCTGTCGCTGAGAAGAATGCATGTGGCCATATCGGCATTCTTTAAAGAGCTTTTTTATGTGTATTCTTGCAATCTAGTACCCAAGAGGCTGTTTCTCAACCTTGGCAACTTTAAGATGTATGAAGTTCAACTCGCAAAATACCTATTTCCTGCGAATCCTATAATTCTATGAATTCTATATTTCAATTATGTCTGGATATGCAAGAGAATGAGTATTTAAAATAAATAGAAAAATAAACCCATCAAAAATAAATCGATTGCAGAAACAGCAAGTAAAAAAGAAGAGAGGGGGTATCTGCTTGTATATTAACAATTGATGGTGTAAAAACATCATTGCACTAAATGAAATTCTGGGATGTGGACTTAGAGACATTATTCCTTTATTGCCCCCGTGAGTTCTGTTCATTTTTTCTAGTTGTGGTCTACATACCACCCCAAGCTTGCATAAACAAGGAATTGCAAACCTTAGTTGACCAAATCCTGTGGACTGAATAGAGATATGCAGACTTCCTACCCATTGTACTAACTAGGAGATTTTAACAATGTTAACCTAAGCCAGGAGCTGCCGAGATACACTCAGCATGTCAGCTTTTCTCACTAGAGACAAGAATATTTTAGACCACTGCTACTCAACACTTAAAGATGCCTTTCACTCTCTACCAAGAGCATCTGTGGGACCCTCTGAACACTGAATGATTCACCTGGTACCTGTTTATAGACAAAGATTTAAAATCACAAAACTGATAGTTAAAACAGTGAAATCTTGGACTGAAGAGGCAAAGTTAAAGCTACAGGTTTGCCCTAACTGCACAGACTGCAGCATTTTCGAAGCTGCCTCAGTGGACTGGGATGAACTCACTGAAACTATGATTTCATATATTAGCTTTTGTGAAGACATATGTGTGCCGACCAAAACCTTATGAATCTACAGTAATAATAAACCTTGGTTCACAGCTAAGCTTAAACAACTACATCACGCTACTAAGGACGCTTACAGAAAGGACATAGAATGCCGTACGACCAAGCCAGGAATGTATTAACAAGAGGGATCAGAGCAACAAAGAGAAGCTACTCTGAAAAGTCAAGGAATCAGTTCTCAACAAATGAAAGCAAATGTGTGGAAAAGTCTGAAAAATATCACTGGTTACAGCAAACCTCCCTTCATTGCTGAAGGGAATTGGCAATTGGCAGATGACCTGAATGTGTTCTACTGTAGGTTTGAGAAGAAACCACTGTCAATTATCACTACCATCTCCATCTCAGATACACTAACAACAGCCAAGTCTCCTATACCCGATTCCATCCCTCTGGGCCCTCCCACCTCTGGTGATCACAGAAAAGATGTGCAAGGTCTGTTTAACAGACAAAAGCTTAGAAAAGCACCAGGCCCAGACAGGGCAACCCCTTCTTGCTTGAAAGTGTGTACTGATCAACTGACCCCATCTTTAATAAATCATTGGATATGTGTTATGTCCCTTCTTACTACTATTATCTTGGTGACCAATTAATCCTCCATCAAAGAACTGAATGACTAATACCAGTTGCTCTGACATCCGTAGTTATGAAAAACTTTGAAAGCTTAGTGTTGAGCCCTAGTCCGGGACTCACCATACCTGGGGGGTTACAAGGCAGTGAGGATGGCATCGGCCGGAGTGGCAAGAGCAGCAGCAGCCAGTATGGCATTGGAGGCAGCATTCCTGGAGCTAAGGGTGTGCCTATGAGGTCAGAAGGCGATGACCCTCTGTCTCCTCTACGCCCCCCCCCCGCAGCTGTTGTCCTGCAGCCACTAAGCCTCTGATGCCCAGCTGGCTGGCCTCCTGGTGGGTGGGCCTGTTTCACCATCAGCTGGGTGCCGGATCTAGTGACTGCCACGATGGCCATGATGACCAAACAGAGCAGGTGGCAACATGGCAAGTGCAGAGGTAAGGACCCAACGCAGAGACCCGTTTTCATCTGGCTAGCTTAAAGTTGCGCCTAGACCACGCCACCAGGTGCTTCCACAGGCCAGTCCCCTGGGGACAGGGGTCTTTGGATGACCTCATGGGCCACCCAGCATGGTCTACCTATGTTACTTCCACAACAGTGCACACTGGGACCCAAGGGCAGAGACTCTACCTGGGACTCTCAAGAGCCAGCACACCATGCAACAGTTCTGGACCAATGGCCAGTGGAGCCAAGGCTCATGTGGCTGCTGGATTGGGAGCCCCAGCAGGTGGCATGGGGCCCCTGCCATTGCAGGCCTCTTTTGATGGCAACCCCGACTGGGTGGCCCTATTCCTCAGCCAGGCCATTAGCCACCTGGACCTGGCTGAGTGGGTGGGCAATCTCCACAGTATACATGCCAGGGAGTTGACAGATGTAGGCCTCTTCCTGGAGATGTTATGGGCCAGGTTTGAGGATGGGTCCTGGACTCAACAAGTGGATTACAAGATTTCAGCCATGGGGGGGATGTGGGTCCTGGGTCCTGGAAACCCACAGAAAGGCCGATGACTATGGGTGGAACAAAGCCCAGCACCACCGTCCTAGGTTCTGTGGGGCAGCCCAGTCAGCCGTCACTATGCTGTTTCTGGTGCAACCTGTTGAGCCACTGGGCAGTGAAGTGTATGGTGCCAGGGCCACAGCCACCAAAACCACTGTCACTGGTGATACACCCTGGAGGACCACAGGCCTGCCACAACAGATGCCTGAATGATCCTGGGGTGCAGTCCAAAGGACACTGGCGAGTATCTAACAGACAGGCCCAGAGGAAGGGGAGTCTCCAATGACAGTGAGGGTTCCACTGGTATTCTACAACAGCGAGGATGATGGAGCAGAAGACCCAATAGTGAGTGACCCCATCTGGCTGTTTGTTATCCTGGTCACTATCAAAAGGTCACATACAGATAAAGGAGCCAGATAAGGTTAGCGAGCTGGGGATATGGGCACTGAGAATGGCCATTGGGTTCGAGCAAGTGGATGGTTTGGTACTTGGGGGGGGGGGCTACCCATATCATGGAGCCAATAAGGTTGGAGATAGGTGAGCATTGGGAACTCAATCGATTTGTCATGGTAGCATTGATGAATGAGTCATTGATACTCAGACTAGCGTGGCTGGACAAGCGTGGGGAATATGGTGGGATGGTGGCTTTCGAAAATTGAAATTAGCAACCAGGCCCAATCCACCACCATATAAACAGGCACTGTCTGGGATGGTGGCTGACCAGGAGAGGGGGGGGTGTCAGTCCATAGAAGGTTCCGTCTTCCCTCCAGTTTACACAGACCTAGCAGAGGTATTTAATGAGGCAGAGTGTGAGATGTTACCCCCTCACTGACCCCCAATTGCACCATTGAACTGATACCTGGAACCAAATAACCTAAACCACAGATGTACTTGATTACGCCAAAGGAGATGGAGGAATTACAGTGGTACATCGACAAAAAATTGGCTAGAGGGTTTATTCGGCTGAGTTGGTCATGAGTGGCAGCACCTGTATTGTTCCAAGAGAAAAAGGACGGGTTGCCACGCTTATGCATTGACTTCCGAGGCCTGAATGGGGTTTGTGTAGAACACCTTTATCCCCTGCCACTGATGAAAGACCTGCTTGTGACCCTGGCGAAGGGGTGGTTTTTCATCAGGCTGGATCTACGGGAGGCCTATTACAGGGTCAGGATCCGACTGGGGGATGAGTGGAAGACCATGTTCAACTGCCCATGGGGGAGCTACCAGTTTCAGGTGATACCATTCAGGTTGCAGGGCCCCCCAGTGGTGTTCATGAAGCTGATCAGTCTGGTTTGGCACAGCAACCAAACAGAACAAGTACAGACTTCAATGGATTGTTACGACTGCAGAAAAAACATTTGCAACCAGTCTGCCTCCCATTGAGGGCCTGTATATTGCATGAACCAGAAAGAGGACTGAGAAAATATCTACAGATCCCTCACATCCTGGACATATACTGTTTCAGCTTTTACCCTCAGGATGCATTGCATGTCACAACAACCAGACACAAAAATAGTTTCTTCCCCCATGCCATCACACTTCTAAACACCTAACTAAGATATTTACATATGTAGTAGGCTATATTGCTAAAAGCACTTCTTTAGAAGCCCAAAGGTGATCATCTAAAAAAAAAAAGTAAATTAATATTCCCCAGTCATTTCAATTGATGGCATCCAGGTTTCTTCAGGAAACCTTAAGACAGTTGTGATGGTGTGTGTGAGGACTGCAACATTTCTTCCTCCTTGCATGAAATTAGATTCAAGAACAGAAACTCCATCTTATTCTTCTGATATCAGTGGCTGAAAAAGTTCCTTTCTTTCTTGGAGGAACTAGAAAATATGATTCGTTTAGGAAAACAAGCAGCTGATATCTGAAGGTTGATCAAGTTTAGTATTTTCCCTTTCACACACTTGTGGCTTTCCTTCCTCCTTAAAAGTGCAAAGTTGTAAGAATATGTTATATACATATATACATAACACACAAAGGTGGTCTTTCTCATTTTTAAATTGTAGGCTAGAGGTAGGTATCCTTTTCTGGTCCACCTTTGTCTTTGTCTTTATCTACAGCCTCCCACCTCTTTTGTAAGCAAAATCCATTCTTTGAAGATATAATATTTTAAAAACAAAGAATGATCATCTATACTTGACAAATTTTAAAGAAAAATAAATATGCCACGTATGTTTGACTAGATAAAATTTGAAAAGGCACCTGGTTAATTTATGAGCTGATCTTCACAAGATAGTGGTTTTGAAGAACTAATCAGTCTTGGTTCTCCTCTTTAATATGTTTTCATAAGCACAGTTTTTTAAATGGTTATATCTATACCGGTATTTAAATTGCTCGAGACCACCTCACGACCTGTGACCCAGAGTTTGAGAAGTCCTAGTATAATCCTGTGATATAATCAAATTGATATAAGTAGCCACTTTTATTTGATTGTAGAACCTTTTGAGACATGCATGTCAAATTTCTAAGAAAAAGAATGCCACGTGTGTTTGGTTAGATAACATTTGAAAAGCTACCTGGTTAATTTATAAGCTGATCTTGGCAAGATAGTGGAGTCAGAAAAACTAATCCGTCTTGGTTTTCATTCTATGTTTTCATAAGCCTGATCAGGGTTTTTTTTTTTTAACTGCTGTATCTATGTTTAAACTGCTTGAGACCACCTGAAGACCTGTGATCTACAGTTTGAGATGTTCTAGTACAGGTAGTCCTCAAGTTATGAATGTAATGGAGCCTGACTATTCCATTGGTAACCCAAGGATTTGTAGGAGTGAATCTTGTACCTTGAATGTGATCACTCTCTCCTTTTGCCCACACATTCGCTAATAGAATGTGAGGCTTGTTAAGTGCACGTGAGGTGTTTCAGGGTGGGGTAGGCCATGGGGGGGTCTACCTGTTCTACCGGTTCTCCAAACTACTCAAAATTTCCCCTAACGGTTCTCCAGAACCTGTCAGAACCTGCTGGATTTCACCCCTGCTGCAAACTTCATCTGCATGGAAATGGGGCTCTTGAAAACGGAGCTTTTCTTCAGCAGAGGCCTTGAAGAAAGGTGAAAATGAAGCTCTGGAACGATGCACGCTCCCTACAAAGGTCCATTCTCGGAAGCAAAGGCTTTTGGCAAAGATGGCAAAAGGCTTTACAAATGTAGGGAAAGCCTCAATTTTTCAGACTTTCCCTCCATTTGCAAAGCCTTTTGCTTCACCCTTCATCCAGGCCTCAATTTGCAGAGAATAAAGGCCTAAAGTATCGTGAGATCATGTGAGATCAATAGCGTGAGTTCTCGCACTACTGATCTAGTATGATCTTGTGGTACTTTAGGCCTCCATTCTCTGCGTACACACTGAAGGCCAAGAAAGTGAAGGCTCTCGAGATCTTTGCAAGGTGAGTATCCACAGACCTAATGCCAGGGGCGGGTTTCTCCAATCCGCATAACGGTGTGCTGCGCGTGCATCACCATGTTTTGCGCATGCACACACGCATCCCCTTGCGCGATTTTGCTTCTGCGCATGCACAGGAAGTAAAAAATCATTGAAATCTCATGAGGGGACGCTCGTGCGCATGTGATTTTGGTAATTTTTTGCTTCCATGCATGCGTGGACGCAAAGACTTGCCAAAATCACATGCGCACAAGCATCCCTTCGTGTGATTTTGCTTCCGCGCATGCACAGGAAGCAAAAAAAGGGCAAAAATTCAGAAAAAAGATGGTGCCGCATTGTGTGCAAATTGCACAATTGGCAGGCCGCTACTGGAACAGCAGAATGCACTGCACTGGTAGGAACCCACCACTGCCTAAAGCCTATGGAGATCCAGTGCAGGGGGAGGAGGGGAAATAGGCAGAGCCTAGGAATGTTGCAGAGCCTCTGCAATTGTTCGTAAGAGCGAACAACTGCAATGGTGCTGCAACATTAGTAGTTTTGGGACTTGTTCGTAAACACTAGGGGGCACTTATTGCATAACTTCAAACGTTTGCTAAACAAATGCTTGTAACCCAGGTATTACCTGTATAGATATTTTCCCTGTGATATAATCAAATTTATATAAATAGCCACTTGCTTGTATTTGATTCTGGGATGGAATCCTTTGAGACATGCATGTCAAAGGTTTAAAGAAAAATTGCCAAATGCCACATGTGTTTGGCTAGATAGAATTTGAAAAGACACTCAGTTTGAATTTCTTATGGAAATGTGATATGATATGTTGAGTTGTACCAGTTTGAGATGTTTCTTCTTAGAAGATAACTCAGGACAGATGACCTGTGAAGCAAAGTAGCAACCAGACTTCAAAGAGATAAGAAGAAAGGTAGGTTTTATTTACATTTTTTTGGGTGGGGTGGGGAAATTGCCCTTTCCCTTGTGAAAGGGGGTTAGAATTACTTTGTGACATCCAGACTAATTTTCATCTTTTAGTCAAGACTATCACCCACATTTCAGGTAAAATTCACTATGCTGTGCGAGAACAATCATTATAAAGAACAACAATATTCACTAGATGGCACACTGTGAAATATTTTTCCTACATAGAGCAGTTCAGACAAGGAAAATAACTATAAATTCCTAGTTGTGTTTTAATCTCTCTGCTCATTATCCCAAAGGGGGCAACTGGACTTTCTTGTT
The DNA here is from genome assembly GCA_027560375.1 of Imantodes cenchoa. NCBI lineage: Eukaryota > Metazoa > Chordata > Lepidosauria > Squamata > Dipsadidae > Imantodes > Imantodes cenchoa. The sequence continues at coordinate 26,828 of JANHGD010009844.1, forward strand.
TTTTCTTCGAAGACATTTCACTTCTCATCCAAGAAGCTTCTTTAACTCTAATAGGATAGTGGGTAATGGAAGGATTTATGTTCCTTGCAGACAACTGGTCATTTGCATCCTTTTAGAGGGTCATTAAAACACTTGGAGGTTTATCTGTGTCCTCAGCATCACCTGAGTAGTGCTCCTGGTTCCTGTAGTCTGTAATTTTTCTCTGAAAATCCATTCCTACTCTCACACTATTCAAAGGGTGTTCATCTCAAATTTTATAGCTAAAGGTCTGTAGAGATTCTCAATCATGCCGGTCATGGTTGTCCCAAAGGTGTTTTTTCAGGAGGCAAGTGGACTTCCTTGTTTTTTCTTTGAAGAAGTTTTACTTCTCATCCACTTGAAGCACTTGGGGGTTTATCTGTGTCCTCAGGGTCACCTAAGTAGGTGTTTGGGACAACTATGATCTGGATGACTGAAAATCTCTGCTCATTACTTTAAGTGATATTTAAGTGGCGCACACTAAAACAATATTGTCAGAAAGAATTGTCTTGATTTATTTTTTTGCACTTTTGTGAACAGGTTTATGAAGCTCAGCTGTGTGTCCTTTAGTTCCTGTTTGAATAACAAATGACAGCATTGCTTGTAAACTAAAACATAAGGAAGCAACATGGCCATTTATCAGTTGTGTCAATTGCGCAAGTTTTGAAGAGCAGAACAAAATTGCGAATACCTCTGGACTGAGTGCTTTTGCGTGCATGGTGAGGTTTGGGAGATACATTTGCTGCACCTTTTTAAATACATGCATTCACCCCAAACATACCGGGGGGGGGGGGCAGGGCTTGGACAACAAGGCTGTACACACCACCTTGCTGCAGTCACTGTTGCATCTGGGTCTATGTTGGTACACCTGTTTGTATACAGCCTGAAAAAACTTTTCTGCTCTATTGTGCTTTAAAGGGCCAGCAGGTGGAGCCCTCACACATTTCTGGTTTGAATGTCTCCTGCTGGTGCCAAGTTGCTTTCTGGACTATCTGTTCCCACCAAGGGAAAAGCAGTTTCTGTCCCCTGGGGGCAGACTATCTCTCCACTCTGGGGGAAGATAAGCTTTTTGTTTTCTTCTGTTTGATCTTGAACTGTCAATAAGTTACACTTTGGATTGATTGCCTGACTTTACATCTCAGATGGGGAGGAAGAAATAACTTTTATTGGTAGCTGAACTATACTGACCATAGGGAACAATTCAAATAGTTGGGGATAGAAGGAGTACAGATTCAAACCCCTTGAGGAGCCTGTCTTTCCATAGTGCAGGGGTCTCCAATTTTGGCAACTTTAAGACTTGTGGACTTTAACTCCCAGCTGGCTGAGGAGTTCTGGGAGTTGAAGTCCACAAGTCTTAAAGTTGCCAAGGTTGGAGACCCCTGCCATAGTTCAATAGCATCAGTGTGCTGATGATACCAGATGGGCCTCTCTGCCCTGGGCCATCCAGGTGAAATTGTCAAGGTTCAGCCCCCGTGCCTGGAGTTTATAGGGACCTGGTTGGGGAAGAACAGACTTTGACTCAAACATGCAAAGACTGAGTGGCCAGGGGTTTTGACAATCACCTAAAAATGAGCCAGCAGTGTGCAGCAGCAGTCAAAAAAGTTAATGCAATCCTTGGTTGTATTAACAGAGGCATTGACTCAAAATCATGTGAAGTATTAGTACCGCTTTATAAAGTTTCAGTAACCTGGAATACTGCATCCAATTTTGGTTATCACATTACAAAAAAGATGCTGAGACTTTGGGAAAAAGTGCAAAGAAGAGCAACTAAGACGATTAAAGCCTTGGAGACTAAAACATTTGAAGAACAGTTGCAGGATTTGGCTAGTCTGGAAAACAGAACAACTGGAGAGGAGATGACAACAGTATTCGAGTGTTTGAGAGGTTGCCACAAAGAGAAAGGGGGCACCAGAGGGCAGGGCAAGAAACAATGGATGGAAACTAATCAAGGAGAGAAGCAACCTGGAACCAAGAAGAAACTTCCTAACAGTGTGGACAATTAAACAGAGGAACAGCTTTCCGTCAGAAGTTGTGGGTGCTTCATCAATGGAGATTTTTAAGAAGAGACTGGACAGTCACTCAGTATCAATATACCATCTGCACATGATCATCATTAACCATTCACTGCCAGCTTCCACCAAGCAAGGTGGTAATGAGGAAGCTGGCAGAATGTTGCAAGTTGTGGTCATGTGACATTTTGCTTAATGACCCTTTGCTTAATGATTGCTAGGATTGCTATTATAAGTTGACCTTTTTATGTGAGTTTACACTTTATGACCATGTTGGTCATAAACATGAGTTCCCAGTCTCAATTAAACATTAACTGAAGAGTATCTATATTCAGAAAAAAAGCCAGGCATGCTCCTCCCAAATTCATTGGATAAAAAAGGGAGGAGAGTATAAAGCACAATCAACATTGCATGATTCTGTTACTATTGCCTATCTCAGTATAGTCCTAGTCTTCTCATAGAGTCTGTTTCCTGATCTAGTCTGTGTTGAAGAGCTGACAACAGAATATCTGCTCATTCACTCACTGTGATAGGGAATCTAGACGGAGTCTAGCTCCTTTCACTAGGAGCCAGGAGATGTGTCTTCTCAGCAGCAACCTATCTATGGAACAACCTTCTTCTCAACATATAGTTGGCCCCAACCCAGAGTGCTTTTAGAAAGGCTGTCAAGAATTGGGTTTTTTTTCCTTGAGCCTTTGAGTCATGATGTGTGCTGCCCCAATTGAATAAAAGTGTTATTTTTGCCTCAATCACCATTTTATTGTTTTATTGCTGTTTGCAGGTTCATGGACCAGTACGCTCGCACAGAGAGGGCCTCCTCCGGGTGCCGACGGCGAAGCAATGCCGGCATGCGGCACCCAGGAGG
>JANHGD010009845.1:4083-14289 GCA_027560375.1 Imantodes cenchoa
AATATTACCTATATTCACATAAACATTGATTTGTGGCTTGTTTATATATTAGTAAACCCAATCGTTTGGACAAAGTCTCAACAATTTGATTCTATTTTGAAATGAGTTTTCACTTGGCCAAAGGTTTTTTTTTCTTTATTCCTTGCTTCATGGTTCATTTTTTGAAATGAGATTATGCCATAAACTCAGAGTTTTCTGTGAGGAATATACACTGTTGTATTTGAGAGAGGGAAAAAATCAGCTTTATGGAAGAATAACTGCTATCTGAATGAAAGTTTTAAATTTAACGTCAAGAAAGCTAAATCATTCTGAGTACAGTAGTGACCTTGTTCATTCTGAAATTGTTCTTAGAATGCACTTGGGGTTTGCTCCAACTAAAAATATGTAAGAACACCACATTTTTTATTTTTTGGTAATTGGACTAACTCAGCTCCCTATGTCTCATCTAATTCACCAAATGAGATAAGATTAAAGCATGTTGGCTGGGAAATTCTGGGAGCTGAAGTCCACACATCCTAAAGTTGTTGAGTTTGAGAAACACAGATTTAGACAAATTTTTCTATCAATCTCATCTAATACTAGTTGTTTCAAACTTTCCTTCTTTCTGTATGTTTTGCAATCTGAACTACTCTGTGGTTGTTGTTAGTTGCAAAGTCATGTCCGACTCATCGCGACCCCATAGACAACATTCCTCCAGGCATTCCTGTCCTCTGCCATCCCCCAGAGTCCATTTAACCTCATGCCAACTGCTTCAGTGACTCCATCCAACCACCTTATTCTCTGTCGTCCCATTCTTCTTTTGCCCTCAATCTTTCCCAGCATTAGCCTCTTCTCGAGTGAATCCTTCCTTCTCATTAAGGTGGCCAGAATCGTTGAGTTTCATCTTCAAGATCTGGCCTTCAAAAGAGCAGTCAGGGTTAATCTCCTCTAGGGCTGACTGGTTGGATCACCTTGCAGTCCAAGGGACTCGCAGGAGTCTTCTCCAGCACCATAGTTCAAAGGCCTCAATTCTTTGGCGCTCAGCCTTTCTTATGGTCCAACTTTCACAGCCATACATTGCAACTGGGAAAACCATAGCCTTGACTATACATGTTAAGTTTGGTGAGTGAAGAGACTAGAGACAGGCTTCAGATAACCAGCTCTTTATTCAACTATGTACAGACTCCAGCAAAGAGCCAGTCTGACAGCTAGCCCTTTTATAGCCTCTGTCACATAGTTTGACCAATCAGCAATTCCCATTCTCCCGTTCAAATGGAGGACCTGTTTGTAACCAGGTGCTCACAATATGTAACAATACACACTTTTGTTGGCAGGTTGATGTCTCTGCTTTTTAGTATGCTGTCTAGATTTGTCACAGCCTTCCTTCCCAGGAGCAAGCATCTTCTAATTTCTTGGTTGCAGTCCCATCTGCGGTGATCTTGGAGCCCAGGAAAATAAAATCTGTCACTACCTCCATTTCAAGTACTAGTAGCTACCATCCCACCTTATGTCTTTGGGATCATGTTTAAAAGATGAGAAAAGTACCCCCAAACTCCTTATGATCCACAGTGGCCAAGGCAACTTAAGAGTGTGTGTGTGTCTATCTGAAGACAACAGTGCATATTATAAAAATGCTTGGGGACACATAGTCTATGAAAAACCTATATCAAAAATGGGGACACATAGTCTATGAAAAACCTATATCAAAAATGAAATGAAAAAAAATGAAACTAGTTCAATTATTATTTTTAAAATTTTATATCTTCTTTTCACAGAAATAGTTAATTCAGTAGTACGGTTTTTACTTTATTTGAAGAACTGAATACTAAGCAATTCTTGGTCCTTGGTGCATGTTACAGTCCAACATTTCTTCCTATACTCCAAAGTTTGTCAGCTGTCCTCACTACTGGACAAGGAATGCACATGCTGATAATTTGATCTAATTATCACTCCCTTAGCCTGTGGCTGCCATGTCAAGAGCTCTCCTTCCTGAGGTCCATTCCCTGCATGCTTGGAGTGTTTGCAAGATCTTCTGCAATGGAAAGTGAAAAGGAAAGAACTTTCACAGGGACAATTAAGCTCTGGAATGTAGAGCAGGCAAAGATCTATATCAAGGCCCTTGGGGATAATGGGCAATACCAAATCACCCTCTCAGAATTATGGAGATGGGAAAGAAGGCATAGCCCCCTCAGGAAGAAAAATGAGGATTTGTGCTGAGTATTCATGACTAATAAGCAGAATGTGATGACATTGCTGTGACTTCTACAAATTGGAGTCATAAGAGGTATTTTATGCTGCCATATTTGGACAAAAAAATTTAAATCTAGATGATGACTTAAATAGAAGTAAAAAGTAGTAAAAAAATCTGGTTGTCTGGAGATTTTGGGGGGATTTTTTGCAGACCAGATCTGGCCTAATTCAATTTTTTGTTTTAGGATCTTATCTCAGTCTTTAAAAAGTCTGATAAAATAAGCAGAGTTATGAAACTCCTACCAATGTTGGAAAAGAGAAGGGACCAGCAAGGGCTTATCAGTCAATGCAAGGGAGATCAGTAGATGCAAAATATTCCCACTGCATGCAAAATATTACTTGAAAGTAGATAGCCTTAACTGAGATTTCTGTTTTCTGGGCACTTTTGCATTGTATCAAGGCCATTCATTAACTGCAGTGATAATAGTAATGTGAAAGCTCAAATGCTATATAAATGAATACACTTTTGCACCAAGGGTGGAAAATGATCTCACTACAAGAAGGTGAGGAGAAATCCAACTATCCTGAAGATAGGATGATGCAGATGCATCAGTGGAGAGCTTTTTCTGATGAGGCCTAATTCCTTACTGCTTCCAATGAGCCAGTGGGGATTCCAGATGTGGAAAAAAAAAGTTAAGCCTCACCCACCACCTGCCTTGGTTGGTGAGCATCAGAAGGGCTTTGAAAGTAGCAGGGGGTGTGCTGTTTCACTCCCCCACTATTTTGGATTGCTAAGTGAATCACATGTGGAGAGAATGCTGCTTTCCAGATGTAGACATAAGCTCCACCCTCTCCATTCTTTGAAGCAGTTAATCTGTGCTTCAGAAAGGGGTGGGTGGACGGGGGTGGAGAACTAAAGCTTTCTTTAGGCATGTATTGCTCACATGTGTTGAAATGGTGAAATTGCTTCCTGCAAGCTCAAACACTGATGAGGAAATTGTCATACAGTATTATCGTTACAGCCCTACAAGATTGTGAAGTTGCACTCTTTAAGTTTATCAAGTTTATTGGCTGCTCTAGGCCTGGCTCTGTTGCAATGGTTAAGTTTTTTGCCAGTAAGGAGAAAGTTGGATAATGGTAGATAAATTAGCCATGGTGTGTTCACTCGGCAAATGGCTTCTGTCCATTTTCAGATCATGTAATAAGCTTTCTTGGACAGCTGGAATGTTGGCTAAGATCCTTTGCGCTAAAATGCAAAACATCAGCATTGTGAGCTTTTGACATTTCATCCACAAATCCTGAATAGCAAATGGCAGCTGATGCCAAAAAAACTCTATGCAGCAGGCCGTAGCTTTCAGCTTTAAGGGAGTTTCAAAGAAAACAGAACAGAGGTTCCTGACTCGAGCCACAATAAAATACTAAAGTAGAAAGAAGGGGAGCTAAACCATGAATATATAAACAGTAGAGAGCTGTATGTAAAGGAACTATATATTAATCTTTCATCAACATTCATTGCTTTGAAATTTCCCATCAGGAGCAAAAAAACCTGTCTGGAATAATACCATTGTAACACAGAAGGGATGCCAGTTGATCTTTATGGATCACAAAGAAAACTTCTCAGATGGGCCTTCACATTGGTAAGAGAGCTTAAATCCTGATCCCTCCTCCAAGGTGGGGCAGTTGATTCTGGGCAGGCATAATGAAAACATTCTATGACATAAAACCCACTGCAGAAGGCCTGAACTCTATGGGAGTCTTCTTAGTCACCCTTACCAACATTCCAGTGTGGCCTTTATCTCAGGAAAAACTTCTTCTCCCTCCATCATTTGGAATTGCAATAGAATTCCTTCACTTCCTCTCATCGGACACCCACAGGTACACAATCCTCAAAAGCTGCAATATCTGGGTTACAACTTTCCAGGTGACCCCTACAAAGGGGATGTCCTGTTTTTTCTTGGCTGCCATCTAGTGGTTACCTGGATTCTTGCAGCTTTTGTGTAGCATGCCTATTCGTCTCTTGTCCTTCTTCTTTTCACCAGCAGGAGCAGGAAGAAAATGAAAGAGGAAAGCAATGCCAGGGACTCCAAGAGGACTCCAGTGCCAGGGAGCTGCCAGGGAGCTGCCAGGGACTCCAAGAGCTCTCCTTCCAGCTTCTACTTTTACTGCAGAGGTGACAGTTGATTTGGGAATCTCAGTAGAAGGAGACAGCAATTGCAGCAGCAGAATTGATAATCCTCCCTCCCTCCCTCCCTTCCCCCCTTCCTCTCTTCCTCCTCTTTTTCCTCCTGTTCCTCCATCCTTCTTTCTGTGCTTCTGTCTTTGCCTGCTGTCCTTCACTGCCATAGTTCCAGATGCAATCCCATGTTTGGACTTCAGGATTTGGGCTGGAAAACTCTGGACAACCATTAACTCTGCAGATGGCAATTTTGTACCATCTAAAAGCATCCAATGGTTTGCAGCCCAAATGCATTGAGACATGAGATATGTTGAAGGAGTGAGTCAAAGAGTAGTCGGCTGGGCAGACTGCAAGCTTCAAGGCAGCTGCCTCTCCTGTCTTCACTCTATGTATGTTGACTGAAAGAATCATAATTAATGCAGAATAAATGCAAATGTACCACAAGAGAATCCAAACAAGATAGAAAAATCAGTAAACCAACTGCAACAACGCATCAGCATTTAGATCTCAAGACAAAATAACAACAAAATTTTGTTTTTTCCTAAAGGCATTAAAAAAAAATGGAGATGGATTATGATCTGTGAAAATTTATGCAATCATAAATTAATTAGGTTTTGTACACAAGAGTCTTTACTGTTTCTGCAGCAGAGAAAACACCTTGCTGAGATTGGGATTATCACAACAGGCCTGCAGAAATCCAAATGACCACTGGATGGCAGCAAGGAGATGAAGAAAATTATTTTTGCTGTCACCTTGTGGATTTGGACATGAGAATAAAGTGTCCACAATCTTTTCATTCAAAGAAGCAGTCCAAAACTGGTAGCTCACCAGTTTTATATATATGAAAAACCATTGTATTGTAGGAAAAAAAAATCATTTTTCCCACAGCCCACAGAATCTAAATCTTACATTTATTATGAATACTGTTGTTTTAATGGGACTCTTTCCTTAGGTCTTCCGAAGTGAAATAAAAAGGCAGGTTGGACAGCAAGAAGTAGTTGTTTAAGTGTTCAGATGAGGCTTTGGCGACCTGTATTGTACAGATGCAGATTTTATGATCAATTTCAATGATGGAGACTGAGTTGAATTAAATTTACTCCTCCTACCCTCTAAGTATATCTCAGTAAATTCTGTTATTTGGCTGGGATTACCCAATTAAGACAAATTAGGAGATTCTGCTGTTAGCTTCATGTCTATAAAGCTGACTTTGAAAGGCAATATGGACTGACTGAAAAATAATATCAATGAACCCCCCCCCCACACACTTAAACAGCCTAGTTGCTTCATGTGCAACATCAATGCAAAGACATTCTGATGTATATGTATAGAGAGTCCATCAAATTATACAGGATTTTAACTCAAGCGGAATGAGTGTCTATCCATATACTTCTAAATATCTCACCTTTGCCTGTGTCATGCCTCGTGTCTTCACATGATTGTTGAATGTATATAGTTAACCTGTATCCTAGTGGAGCTAGTAGAGATTTTAACATTTGGGTGGATGTTAAAATCTTCCTTAGTTCTCCCCAACCTCATAAAAATGCTAAATTATAGGATGGTAATCATGGAGCAAAACTTAGAAGAAAGAATGATTACGAATCCATCTAGTTGCAAATGAGGTACATTGGTAGACATGCATGTAACTCTTCAAAACATTTCAATGGCGATCCATCCCCTGTCTCTTTTGTCCCAGAGATTTCTCCCAGAGCTCCTCTGAAATTCTCTGCTATATGCTTGCCCTTTCAATTACAGTTTCCAGATCGTTATTCATTACCTGCACTGTCTGCAAGGCTAGTTTTACTGCTGAAAAGTCTTGTGAAAGTGGAGCCCCCACCTATTCGTTAAATGGCTCAAAGCCCGCCCCTCCCAAACGAAAAACAGCCAACTCTAATTAAACGTTGGGGTCCTGGCTCAGCCCTGTGGAGAGCCTGAACCTTCCCTTCCTTCTTGATTCAGAGCCTGTGGAGCAGCCCTGTTGGTCTCCAGAGAGTTGTCATGGTTATTCTGCAAATAGCTGATGTCATTCTCCTTTATGTAGCAGCAAGATCTTTTCAGCTGATCAGCTCTGGGAAGAACAGTTTAAAATGCCAAGACATCCAGGATCTCAGTCCCTGAGATGGCAATTGCAAGGAAAAGCAATAAAAGGAAGGAGGGAAGCAAGAGGGTGAAATAAAAGATGGGAATCGGATGGACTCTCAGGCTGGGCAAAAACTGATGGGAAAGAAATGAGACAGACACCAAAGCTCTCGCTGGTAACAATGATAGGACTGATAGCAGAAAAAGAATGAAATCAGTAAGGAAGCTTATTGAAGTAGATGAATAGGTCTGGAGAGAAAGGCAGTCAAAATTATACAAAAGCAGGAGAAAAATGAAGGAATAAGCTGTTTGCGTTGTGACTTAGGAACTGAAAAGTAGGATAAGCATCCCAGGCTTTAAATGCATTCCAAATAGTCAGTGTCATATGTCTAATGTTGACAGCTGACATTCATCTATCCGTTGATTAAACAATGCACAAGACCCAACAGTTAGCAAGACGCAACACTTACTCATTTATGGCCATATTCTAAGCCCCCTTATTCATATTAATTAGCATTTTAATCCTTCAATGGGCACATTAAAATAGATGCCAGTCTGACAAAGCTACTTTGTTTAGGGTGAAAAGGGATGCAAAACATGCCCCTTCTGGGTTCTGCAAAATGAAATGCTTTTCACTGAAACGCAGTCAGAGATTCGGTAGTGTAAATCAAAGAGTGCAGATACATAAGAGATGGTATTTTTAGGGCTTCTGTAACATTTCAGAATGCACTTATCATATAATGGAAACCAAACTTCAGAGTTATTTCCATAGATAATCAGGTTTGCCTTGCAGCTCAATGTTTTGTACTACTCAGCCCAATCTATTCTGAAGGATCTTCTCAGCATATTATCTTAGGACGTTCTCAGCATCTTATCCAAGATCTTGTACTTGAATAAGTCTGATGAATTGGATCAGAGACATGACTTGAATTTATATTCTATCATTGAGTTATGCTCAATGAACATCAATATATTAGGCTTGCATTTGCCATCACTAGTTAGAGTTGAATCTATGACCTCATGAATGGTGATATATTTGGGTTATGTGCCATCAAGTCAGCCCCGCCTGCTGGCAACCACATAAATAGATTTCCACTAGGAAGATCTGCCTTCCATCTGGTCTTTCAGGTCTTTTATCAGAACATTCATCACTGCTATGATTAAGTCCATCAACCCTGCATTAGGTTGTCCTCTTTTCTTTCTTTCTGCTTGTCCCAGCATTATGGACTTCTCAAAAGAGCTAGATAGTTGCACATTGTGCCCAAAATATGACAATTTGAGCCAGGTATTCAATGAACCATTGGTTTGTCTTCTACCCAAGGTATTCTCAAGAATCTTTTTTTTTCCCTATTCCACTTCTTCAAAGTCCAAGCAAACATATATTATAGTTCTGTTTTTGGAGACAGAGAAAATTGCCTAAAACATCTTGTGGGTTAGACTTTGCATAGAAATAGCCAAACTATTTAATTTGAAAGATGGAATTGTATCTGAAGGAACAGCCCTTACATTTTTCCTATGTAACTTTCTATAATGATGGGTTAGTTTGACTCTAAGCTCCCCAGTAAACAGCTGGACACTAGTCTGAGGACATTAATAAGAAATTCAAACTGAATTCTGATCTCTTCGCCCTGAGCTTCTGCTTTAAACTGGGTCATATCCAGGAAACTGACAAAAATATCTCTGCCACGATCATTCACCATCCCACACTTGTGCTTCAAAATAGACTCCTGTGTTTTTGTTTGGTTGCCTACAAGACTTCTCTCCCTGCCCCTTGAATTCTTGCACTTCTTATTTGTATGAATCTATCACTCCCTTGATCCCAAAATAGCTCTGGTATTTTGGGACATCTTTGGAACACTCAAGTGTCTGGAGGAATGCAGTTGTGGGCAATCCAAGGCCGTCGATCATAAAACTGAACTCAGGCCACAGAAGAAGCTGTTGGAAAAGTTCAACATAACTTTCAAGTGGCATAATAACCCAATTATGTATGTGCGTATGTGAGCATATTCTTGTGTTATCAAGCTATCCTGAAAGTGCTCCTTCATCGTTTTGAGTGGTCAAAAGGATTTAAAACATTGAGCTCATTCATTTTCACCGAAAAATAAGGCCAGTCTGGATGGATATATTTGTGTAACACCGCCTTCTCCATTTTTGTAAATTTGTGTACTTTGCTGTGCCTGACTAAAGCCAGGATCCAGAAAATTTAAGGAAACCAAGTCTCCTGGATTCTGATCCATTAGCCTTCTTCAAAGATTCATTGCTCAGTACTCAGTACCTTATTTCTTTTTTTAGTCTTTGTTTTCTTGGTAAGATAGTTTTATTGTGATTTATTTAATATAATGTTCATGGGTAAGCAAAACTTGAACCCAGTAATATTTACAAATTTGAGTCATATGATGATGAGCCTTCTGCATGAAAGGGGTGACTGGAGCAATAGACCACTGCTAGCTGAAAGGAAAAGGGTTTGAAGAGGCTATGAATAGGAGGCATGTTTTCCCTAAGGAGTTTATTTATTCTTTTTTTCCCAACAACTTTACATAGAAATCCATACAGATACTGTAAATCATATCAAAACATACATAATTATACATTTCTGTCCAATATGCCATAAACAAATATCCTAATTTTGCACCTTTTGTACTTTTATCTCCCGTCTGTTTATATTTCATACTACTCCCCTCCCTCTATCTCCCTCTCTTCCCTCTACCTTCTTTCTCCCTCTCTCCCTCTTTCCTACTTCCCTCCTCTCTCTCTCTCCCCTTCCTCCCTCTTATCCTTCCCTGAGTACCTCTAATCCATTTTATAGTTAACAGACGAGCGATTAAAACCCTAACTTCAGTGCTACTCTTAAACTTATATCTTTTCCCTTATCCATATTTATATATATATATATTTATATTCTTCTAGGTATATCTACTGTTATTCTAATGCTGGCTCCTTAACTCCTATTTTTGTTGCCCAGGTCTACCACCTTTAATTTTCAATTTTCTTCTAAATCAATTGCTTACAGACGTTTCTTACAGACATATTATCTCTCGTACCTCTTAATTTTAGGCCACACTCTTCTCTTACCTCAATTTATATCTTTACTCTTCATTTTTTTATTCTTTCATTTCTGAATGCCCTAAATTTCTGATCTCTTTTCCCATGTCATATCTCCCTTTCAACTTTATTGCTCCATTTTTTATTTTAACTCATTCTCCATATTTAAACAATATGGATATCACTACACTTCCATCCGTTGGTTAATAACATTACCAACTTCCCAATATACAATAATAAAGAAAAAAAGAACTCCTAATTATCTAAAATCTCTACAACAAAAAATCCAATTTATACATTATATAATCGTATATAAGGACCTTTTAAAATGATAATTATACAGCTCTTATAACAGTCCATAATTTCAGTAATTATGTAAATCCTTTTCAACATTAAATCAATTTTATAAGTTATACAAATCTTTAATAAAAGCAAATCTTATAAAGGAAAGTAGTGATTATTCAAATTTTATAACTTTCTGATAAATTGACCTACTATAGTCTAATTTATTTCCCTTCTTTTCATTATTCTTTTTCCCTTGTATCATCAAAATTTAATTCAAACCATCATGTACCAATCTAATATGGAATTATTAACTTATAAAAAAAACCTTTAACAAGATAATTATGCTGATTAATTATACACATTTATACACAATTAATAGTGTTGACACGATTAAATGTAAAATAATAATTCTAAATTTTTTTCCCCTTTCTATTGACCTTTCCCTTTTCATCCATTCT
>JANHGD010009853.1:4006-14446 GCA_027560375.1 Imantodes cenchoa
ACAATTGACATGCTGAAAGTATTTTGGTAGCTCTTTCCTTAAGTTTGCCTTGTTTAAATCTCCCAAAATAATGGCCACTGAATCAGGGTATTTGGCGTCAGGGAATCTGATCAGCTAGAGTTCTTAATGCCTTTTTTACAGAGGTTTGTGGGTGTATATAAACTTCAAATAGTAGGAATGAAGTAATCTCTTGAGGAGAATAAAAGGTTTTGCAGTTAATAAGTAAGGACTCCAAGTTTTCATCACAGAATTTTTGTATTATAGTTATGTCCTGAGACCAACTGTTGTTGATATATATACATAAGCCTCCTCTCCTTTTCCCCCTGATAATTCTGCAATCCTGTCTGCTCTAAGTAGCTGAAACCCTGGTATATGCATGCTGTTGTCATTAATTTCCTTGTTTAGCCAGGATTCAATAAAGCATAGGACAGATGCGTTGTGAAAATCAGAATTGCATCTATTTAAATGAAGTATTTCATCCATCTTGTTAGCAAGTGAACATAAATTGGTAAGAAATATTGAAGGGAGCGCGTTTTTTTAATTCCCTTATTCCTTAGTCTATTTAAAATTCCCACCCTTTTACCCTTCGTCTCTGCCGTCTGCATTTGTTTTTGGTGATCCATAGTTCTGGGGAAATGGCTTCCTCCTGTGTTAAAATCTCCTTCATGTTTGTAAAGACAGGTAGGGGTGAGGTTACAGAGAGCTGCTCCTTAAAAAAACGTTCCTTAATTCTTAGCAGATGTCTTGTGAGTATGAAATCCATTGGGAATAGCAGGGAATAATAGAAAATAAAGAAACCATTTGAGAGCATTTCACTGAGGCAGCCTTCGTCGGCGCCATCTTGGAATTTGGACTAGATTCTTGTATATAGGAACTGCAAGCTAATGTTTGAACCTGAAAATAATAATGCTACTTTAGATATAGCTAATGGGATACACATTAGATATAGCTAATGGGACAGCACAGCTAGTAATAAACTAGAAAATATATTTGAGGATTTTTAAAATTGAAAAACATGAATATTTCATTAAAGTTCATGAAGTGATTTTTAAAACTTTATTGAGATTTTCCCATATTATTGCTGAAGCAGATTTAAGGCTAATGATCTTATTTTTGACAGAATAATGATACTGAAGATGAAGAAAGATTATGGAGAGACTTGATCATGGAGAGAGTCACAAAATCTGCCGACGCCTGTCTTACAGCTATCAACATTATGACGTCCCCCAACATGCCCAAAGCTGTATATATTGAAGATGTAATAGAAAGAGTTATTCAGTACACTAAGTTTCACTTGCAGAACACACTTTATCCTCAGTATGATCCTGTTTATCGATTGGATCCACATGGTGGTTAGTATAAGAATAAATAGATATATTGATTATCCTGAAAGCTAATGGCATTTAAACTGGAGGTAGAGATGTCACTATCTGGCCATATTAACAAAGAAGCATGGAATTAGAGTGGCTACTTCAACATTTGCCTTTAGGCAAAATTGATCTTTATTTTCATTTTTGAAAGGCCCAATTTCTGTGAATTTTGCTATAGCTTTTTCCATTCATCTAATATTCTATAGGTTGTTCTTCGCTATACCGCATCATGTTCAATTTTCTTTAATAAAATTTAGCTAAACCCCTATCTTCTTGAGTTCCTGAACCAATTTATATATTAGTCTCCTACAGTTTAGAGCTGCAATTTTTTATCTTTATTTAAGCTTTTACTTGTTCTGTACCAGTGAAAAACCTATTAGCAAAGTTAATGTTACCAAATTCTTAATTCACATATGCCTGTTTTACAGATTGCCTTTCTGTCATCTATAATAGTAGTCATTATGTTTTTAAATCATTAGTTTTAGTGACATTATTTTAGTTAATTTTATTTCAATCTCTCTTTTTTTCATGCTGACTTTTGATTCCTTTTCCTAAAAATATGTGATGAATTATGATTGGTGAAAGGAAAAAATATAAACCTTAATAATTTTTGTGTGTGTCTCCTCTGATTTGCAAATTGCTAAAATGCAATTTGATTTGATTTTTTTAGGTGGTGTGTTAAGCTCAAAAGCAAAGCGTGCCAAGTGTTCCACTCATAAACAGAGAGTAATAGTGATGCTGTATAACAAAATTTGTGACATTGTTAGTAGTTTGGCTGAATTACTAGAGATACAGCTTCTAACTGACACTACAATTCTTCAAGTAAGTTGGATTCATGTCATTCTAATCCCCCTCCCACACTTTTCCCTACAACTTTACCCTTCAGTAGGTATTTTAATAACTAAAATAGATTGTTCCTCACTGCTTAACAATCAAACTTTAAATTGTTAGTCTGCTACAGTAATTCAATATAATAGTGTGGAAATTCAGTTCTGAATATAATAAGAATAGACAAATATAATTTTGAAAATTAGTAACTTCTATCTGGCCAACAGTCTTGTAAAATATTTGGCTTCCTGACCATTGCCAACTGTCTAGATATTTACAGTTGCCTCCTGTTAACTTTCTAAATGTTCCTCTTGTAAAATGAGTATACAGTGTTTGAACATAGTTCCTTGTAATTGTATTTCACTTGGCTACAATGAAAGCATAGAAGTACTGTAAAAACAAAGATAATTTGTTTTTTTCCCTTCCCGTTTCACATTGAAAATTTCTTTAAACTTACCATTATGTTTGTTTAATTGCAACTGTAAACTGACACAACTACTTCATTTAAAAATGTATACAATTTTAAAATACAAACAGTGACTGCATTTAACTTATAACATTTTTATCAATTTGTCAGCCATAATGAATTTCTTTTTTCTTTATAGATTTCTTCAACGGGAATAACACCTTTCTTTGTAGAAAATGTCAGTGAACTTCAGTTGTGTGCCATCAAACTAGTCACTGCTGTAAGCATATTATTTAAACCAGTATTTAATTTTAAAAATGATTGTACATTTTCTGTATTTATGTATGTAAATTGTTTTAAGGGATTCATGAGTTATTTAAATTATTTCTTTACCAAAGCCAGTCCATTTTAAAACCTAAACTGTAGGTCCTAAAAGCAATTGTAATTTTTAAAAATGGAATGTGCAAGTGCCAGAATGTAGTCTATCTTTAGCATATATTTTCCATTCAACAAAGAAAGAATTCTAGTCATTGCTGCAGCTGTAGATTTCAAGATTTGTCTGAATTACTTTAAAACATAATTATAAAATATCTAAATCATCTATAGGATGCAATAGTAAGTTAACAAATTAGTTTTACAGGGATGGAGCTAGTTAAGAACATGCAAAATAGGAATGGTAGTTTATTGGGAGAGAAACAAAAAAACTGTAATGACACCCCTGGACATCCGTACCACCCCCACCTTGCTGCCTTCAGGAAAGCCTTGAAAACCTGGTTGTTCCGACAGGCCTGGGACCAACAATCATAACGTAACACCTAGAAACGCTGGCCCCAGAATGGATGAGTGATTGAATGATTTTTTACAATGGGATATCATGTTTTAATTGTGTTTTTTAAATTATCTTATTTGCCTTATTTGTCTTATCACTGTTGTAAGCTGCCCAGAGTCCTCGCGGAGTGAGCGTCATATAAATGCAAATAATAAACAAACAAACAAACAAACAAACAAAGGGAGTGGGGCACCTTGGGTGGCAGCTAGAGTGACTAAGGTGATGGACCCATTGTCATATGAGGTTACTCTGGAGAATGATCTTACAATCAGATGCCACATTGATCAGTTACGGCATCGGCAGGCCAGGCCAGGCCCGGATGAGTATCCCAAGTCTTTGTCAGACCCACTAGAGAACTGTTTTCCTCTGAGTTTGCTACACCACCCGTGGCCACCTCTCGAGAAACGGAGGTACCAAGGGCTGTAGAGCCACCACCATTTATGGGCGACCAAGATGGCCATCAAGACTCTGTCCAATTGGGGATGGACAATACTCCACTTACACAGGACTCTCCAGTAACATTACGGCAGTCCACCAGGATCTGTGGGCCCCAGCCTACTCAAAAACTATGAATATTGAACAGACTGAGGGTAAGAACTACCCTAAGGGGGAGGGGTGTTATGTATTGAATATATATAGTTGTGTTAAGCCCTGCTAAAGTGAAACTAACCTTTAGATGACCTTAATTGTTAGCTTCAATTGTTTTGGAGGGAAACATTCATATTTGGGTGGGATCTTTCCAGTATTATGATTGGTTAAGGCCCTGTGGGACCAATTACAGGGATTTGCCTGTTGTTCCAGAGTTCCAGTTTGAATCACTAAATGCTGTTGTATCTATGCTGGTCTTGCCTACTGCAGCCCACTACACAATAAAATGCCCAATAAAACAATGGAAATGATGTTGTTATCCCAGAATAAAGTCATTCCAAGTTCACTTACATCTTCTGTGCAATTTCAGCCAGGAGGGAATTCATTCCAGTGTGTTAAATGTTGCTGTTTGCGTACAGGTAGTCCTCAACTTAGAACAATTGAGCCCAAATTTTTTATTGCTAAATGAGACAGCTGTTAAGTGAATTTCCCCCCATTTTACAATCTTTCTTGCTACAATTAATGAGTCATTACAGTTGTTAAGTTAGTAACACAGTTATTAAGTGAATCTGACTTCCCCATTGATTTTGCTTATTACGTCAGAAAAGGTAATCACATGACCCAGGAACACGTCATAAATATGAATCAGTTGCCAGGCATCTGAATTTTGATCACATAACCATGGGAAAGGGGCAACAGCTGTGAGAAAAACGTCACAAATCACCTTTTTCAGGGCCATTGTAACTTCAAACAGTCACTAAATGAACTGTTGTAAGTTGAAGACTACCTGTATTTAAAATGCCATCTGCATTTCAATCTATCTTCATTCCGAAACTCTTGAAAATGCAGATCTCACAGCTTAACCTAGCTTTTCGATTTAAGCATTTCTTGGCTCCTCCATGCTTGCCTGATTAAAAGTCATGTTAAACTAATATACCCTTTTGAGCCATTCGATCCTGTACACTTTAGATTTTGAAACAGGAAAAGAAGTCCTGCATTGCAGTACTATTGCTCCGGAGAAAATGATTCTAGAAGCAGGGCCTGCCCTTCCATTAGGAAGACCAACGATAAGCAGGGCTATTGTAGAAGGGCAAAGAATCCTTCACTATTGAATGCATCATTGTATTTTTACTGTGCTATGGATAAGATTTAGATTTTTATTTATTATTAGAGTTGGAAGGGACCTTGTAGGTCATCTGGCCCACCCCGCCCAAGCAGGAGTTCCTACACCATTTGAGACAGATGGCAGTCCAATCTCCCCTTGGAGGTCGCAAGTATTGGGGCTCTCACAACCTCTGCTGGCAAGGTGTTCCACTGGTTATGGATAGGAGTGCTTGAGGATTTTCTGTCTCAGAAGTCAAAATAACTTGGCTAATTGTGGGAGCTTAACTCAAATGGCTGGGCTCTTAATTGTTATGTCATCTTTGCCTCCACAACAGCCTCTCTTGGGTGCACCTGTGAGCTTTTGGGAAGAAAGCAAGCTTTATCTAAAGAACAGAAAGAAAACCAAGAGAGGAAACTGCGTTGAATCAGAAAAAAGTACTTCCATAGGTAAAACTTGTTTCCTCGCTAAAACAGCGAGAAATGAGAAAAAGGCTGAAGTCAGGAAACCTGTAATGGAAGACCTGTGAATCTGATGGCGGATAATAATAGCCATAATGGAAATACAAAGGCCCCCTTCCCCCTCGAATTTCACTGCCGGCTCCCCGACAAGGCAGAACTATTCCCTCTTTCGCGAACAAGCAACCAAGAACTTGTGAAGTTGAAGAGGAAGCAGCATCGACGCGCGTCTGCAGCCGCGGCCTTCTCGCGGCTCCGTCGAGGGGTCCAGGCCGGGCGTAATGAAAGGTAATTGGCCGAGCTGCGCGCCATCTGCAGGCTCCAAACGCCTCTAATTAAGTTGCCGTCTTTTCCCCCCCCCCACTTCCTAATGCACTGCCTTGCCGCGGGGAAACGGCCACGGAGTGTGGGCGTCTCCTGATCCCCCCGAGGCGAGTGACGAGACTCGCCGGTAATGATGTTAAACCGCAGCTCATAAATAGCCGAGGAGAAGCAGGCTTGATCTCCGCTGCGATCTCCTTGCCTGGCGCTGCCCGTGGCCGTCCATCCGCAGAACTTCTCTCTGGGCTGGCACCCGAGCCATGCAGTGACTGAGGAGATCCGGTAGAGAGATCAGCCCAAGGATCCCTTCCCCTTCGCCTCCCTTCTCCCAGCTGCGACGGGGCGAGTCCAGCAGGTTGCTTTCAATAGGCGAAGGCACCCTTAGCTCCGGGGCAAGGTACTTTCCTTCAAGATCCCCATCGTGTCCATTCTCCCGCTTCTTTCCGTCGTGTACTCCCAACTTTAGGCTAGGAGCACTCGCTAATTTCTAAGATCAGGCGTTCTTTTAAAAACACCCACAAAACCTCAGGGTTCTAGTGGACGGACCATTCCCACGAAGGATCTTCGTCTGTCTCTGGAAAGGCAGATCCTCTTGGTTCCCGGGTTGGGGGGCGCGAATCGCGAGGGCGGGAAAGAAATGATTTCTGGTTTTGGTTTTTGGTTTTGTTTCTAGATGCAGCGGCATCCTAGGCTCCTGTTCGTCGGCTTGATCTTTTGTGCTGCTCTCTCAGAGACGTTTGGGCTGGTTTTATCCGTAAGTAACTTAAAGTAAGCGAGTGTAGCTCTCGGTCTACAAGAGATCCGTAACACGTGTTCCGACTCGACCTCTTGCTCTCTTTACAAATCCAGGGCGTCATTACAAACACGAGTCGTGGCTGTCTCTCAAAATTACAAACACGGGGATGGCTGTCTCTTAAATGCGCGTGGCACTGTCAGGAGAAAAATCACTGGCAAAGATTTAATAGGTCCAACTGGGCAGGAACAAGCAATTTGTTAAAGAAGAGCAGAGGGACTGAAATGAAAAGGAGGCAGATCTTTTGGCAAAATTCAGGATTAAAGATTAAATCCTTGCTACTGAGATGCATATGTAATACTTAACTCTAACTCCTAAGCACTTTTATCCCAAGGAAAGTCATTAATTCCTTATAAAGTCTGTGGCGCTTACTTCTGAGTTTTCTGAAATCCTAAATAACTTTGAGACTAATTCTTCATACACAGTTGGTTTGCTCTTATAATAGACAGCTTGTTTTTAAAAGTATTCTGTGTAAATTCTGGTATAAATAATTATAATTTATGATTAATTGCATTTCCCCCCAAATAAATAGATGTTATTTTAATGAAAATGACATCTATTTAAGTGGGTAATTTTATTTTCCCAGGATGGTATTTTTGTTTTAAAAGAAATATTGAGTAATAGATACAAAATTAATCATGCATTTTCCTTCTGTAAGGCTAAAGAGAAAAGGGGATGGACTATGAATAGTGCTGGCTATCTGCTTGGCCCACGTGAGTTAAAATATTTAATATACATTTAAACAATGTGGAAGAATGTTAATTTCTACAACTCTTTGCATATGAATTGAAATGAATTGAAATGAGAAATATATGTATGTTTTATATTAGTTTTCGCTCCCTGTTTTTGATGGGAGAGGGAATGAAATTTTTCAGTTACAGCTTTCCCTGGCTTGATTTAAACTATTTCCAACTGAGTACTTTGAAGGAACAAGTCCTCCATTACCTCACTTGAACTCTTAAGAGCAAACTAATTTGACCTGAGCTCCATTTTCACTTCCAGATCATGTCAATGCATTAATCTGATGTACCAGTGTTCCCTGGATATACTGATCAACTTTCTGGTTCCATTCCATTTCATAAATAGAAAGAATATAGTTCTTGAAAATGCTTTTCATTATTTTCAAGCTCCTTCTTTCTATTTGCCTTTTTTTCTGCAACTGTCTAGTAAGAGTCATATATTTTAGATTGCCTGCAAATATTTGAGACATTGGTAGGGTCCCTTATATCCCTAGTAGCAGAATAACCAGTCAGACACAGCGCTACATTACAGTTTTGAAGTAAAGCATTAAATAATACTTGGTAAGACTGAGGAAGGGGGTTCAGTCAAAGGATTTAAGTGACTATTATGGGCTGGCAAAAGATATTTATGTGGCTTTGCCCTTGGTTATTGCTATGTACATGACAAATACTTTTGTCAGCCATGACCGGGCCAATTAACATTTTGGTAGAACAGGAAGCAAAAATTATACACTTACACTTACAAAGCCTTTCTCATAGGTGTCAACATCATATGCTTATCTATGTATTCTTAAAAATCCAAATGACATCCTGTTATTACAAGTAAACAGCTATGTGAATAGACGAATGTTTATACATCTATTCCCATAAGCTCTGATCATCAAAATTAATGTTAACCATTCAAAACCTTTGGAGGGCACCATGTTGGGACAGAGTTTAAACAGCTATTGCGGGTTTTTTCAAGTTTCTTTCAACATAATTAGGTCTGCATGATTTTTAGAAAAAGACAATTATTTATTTATTTATTTAGAAATTGTATATTGACTCCTATTCGCGCATGGCGACTCAAGGAGTCTTACACGAATATAAAAACAGCATACATAAAAAATAAAACTAATAAAAGAAAATAATCAAATAATAAATTAATAAAATAATATAATAGCCCTCCATCACCAACCCTGGCGACAATACACCACACAAGCCATTTATTTACCACCCCCTTCAGTTCAAACCATTTGATTTAAATTGAGAAAATCTTTTCAACTTATCAGCCCTGTAAAAACAAGGCCATAGAAAATGCTACATTGCCTCAAAAAAGATGGTGTGGAAATTATCCCAAAGTGTTTTCAGCAGTGTTGGAGAAAAGCGATTTTTCCATTCAGTGAAGCAGCTGAGAGGGTGACAGCTGCTATTTACTAGAAAAGCTATGAAGTTCCACATTAGTAGGAAGTTGGATAAGGTTTCCCTAACACACACACACACACACACACATACACACACACACAAAATGTTTTGACAAAAATAGTACAATACATACCGTAGAAGCTACTTATCATCAATTCACGTGAAATCAGGCTATATAACATCAGCCTCTCCACTTTCTCTGCAGTTTTGTGTGATCAGGTGGAAGGATTTATTTGTTTTCCCAATAAATTTCCCTAACTTCCCAATAATCAAAGATATATTTGCTTTAGAAAATTAATCTGATATGGATTGAAAAATAAAGGCAAGGGGGAATATTCCCTTTAGCCCAAGAACCTGCCATTTTAATAGGTGCAAAAACAAAAGAAACCTTGTTCTTGAGACAATTCCGAGTGGGAGACAGAATAATTGAACAGAACATCTCAGCTATTTGGTTTTTATTATTTTTTAAAAACAACCTCCGTTGTTCATGATGCCAATAAGTAAGCACAAAAATTTTTTAAAACAGTACTTATAGGTTAGAGAAGTGGGCTGAACATTACAGTTTGAAATTGAATGGAGACAAATGTAAGATTCTTCACTTAAGAAAAAATAAAATAAAATGTAAGGCAAAGAATGACCAACAGATAGTATCAATCTGCCTTGGTAATAATATGTATGGGGAAAAAAATCTTGTCACGTAATTGATCACGCTGAATATGAGTCAGCACTGTTCATTGTGGCTAAAAAGGCAAATGTGATTTTAGGTGACATCACCAAAAGTATAGTCTCCAAATCACAGGAACTAATGATCCTCATTGGTTACCTTCCCAGTATAACACATGTGTCCTGAGAAGTTCAGGACACAACAACGAGGAGGATTGAAGATTGGAAATACCAAGCTGTATGAGAAAAGATTGAGAAAATTGGGTGTGATTATCCTTGGCAATGAACAAAGGGTAATGGCAACATGATAACACAGCATTTTTAAAATATCTGGCAGGACATCACATAAAGTCATTTTTCCGTTATCGTTTAAATGGCAGGACACATAATAACTGAAAGGTTTCAGGAAAGATACTGGTTGAACCCTAGTTTAGCAGTTTGACAGTATAATCACTTCTCAGGGGAAATTATGAATGTCTGGCATTTTGAATATGTTCAAGAAGAAGCTGGGTGGCCTTCTGTTGGAGGCTGTTTTAATTAATTCCTACACTGAGTAGGATTTGGACTTGACAGTCCAATTATCCCTTTTGAATTCTATGATTGTCTCAATATGTATCCCTTGCTAATCAGCAGCTGGATCAATTGAGGCTAATTTTGGGTGCAGTATACAAATATATGTAATACATTAATTAAAAAATTTCAGGAGAGCAAACACGTTACAGATGTCCTTTGCTACGTGATGTGTGCATTAGACACACTGAGATTATTCAATAGTTTGATGACATTATTATGTCTGGACACTACTTTAAAACCATATAGCAATAGCAATAGCACTTAGACTTATATACCGCTTCATAGCTTTCTCTAAGCGGTTTACAGAATCAGCATATTGCCCCCAACAATCTGGGTCCTCATTTTACCCATCTCGGAAGGATGGA
>JANHGD010009853.1:217981-237006 GCA_027560375.1 Imantodes cenchoa
AATAATAATAAAATAAAGTCAATCCAGAAATACTATAATTTCGACAAAAATGTGGTCATCAATATTAAAGTAACTGAATGAAATTATTAGTACAGTGTTGAATTGTCCCACAGCGAATTGGCCATGGAGAATTTTTGTAGACCCTTTAGTTTATGTGCAAACATAGCGTCAGTGCAAAATAAGAGAAAATCTTTCTAGCTATGGAACCTCAGCTATTAAAAATGCTCTCTGGAAATTTGGTGCTAGTATTTTCTTATCAGTTTGAAACCTTCAAACACAAGCATTTTAATTGGATAATCTTAATTGTATTAATATATTTGATAATTTTTATAACAGATTCATTGTGTTTTTATTAAATAGTATATAATACTGATTACACCCATATATTGCCTTGATATTAGTTTTTTTAATTTTGTTTTGTTTATAATATTTTAATTTAAAAATAAAAAGTATACAAGCAATGAAGATATTTGGTGAGGGCAACAATAATGATTATAATAATATTTTTTTAAAAAATGTTTACGGAGAATAACCAAATGCAAGATGAACATTTTCTATTTTCTTAATGCTCCCAAGATGTTACAAACCAATCCATCATGACAGAACAGGAGCAATTTCAATGGAATTTATCCGGAGAACAGTTTGTGGCTGAATGACAACTGGAAAAAAAAAAGGGAAAATTCAATTCAGGACTTGGCTTTACAAGTGAATTACTTTATAACTTGCCAAAACGAGCTAAATAATTCCATGACTGATCCCAGAATATACTATACATCTTAAAGGTTGCTTATTTGTTGCACAGAAAAACAAACCATCACTTTGGAAGAATACATTGTTAAATGTATTTGTTAAAATACATTGTTTTACCTTGTTAATATGTATGGAATCACATGCAAGATTTGGAGCTATTGGAAAGGAACTGCCTTGCTTTGAAATTTAAAATTCAGTACAATCTAAATCAGGTACAGTTAAAGGGTACTATGCTAAAAGTCCAACAAGCTAACAGCAACTATGCAACATTGGCTGATTTCTGACATCTAAGTGCGGTTAACCTTAATTTTTGAATAGGAGACTACTAGGAAGTTATCTGAAGGACCATCTTTCACAGGTACATGTACCTAACTCACAAGATTGGAGAGGCAGGATATGTTATGGATTCCCTCCATTAAGAGCCTTCTTGGTGGTAGCTCTCTCCCAGTGGAACATCATCCCTACAGAGATAAGACTGGCCCCCACTTTGATACACTTTTGAAAGGCCCTGAAGACATGGGTTTACCAGCATGCCTGGGGACCACAGGTGATATGGAGCCCATCAAGTGATTTGATTGTTGTTGCCAGGGGATTGAGGGTATATTCCAATTCTGTAAGCTTTCTGGAGTTACCGTGAATGGGCAGCCATATACATTTTCTCAATAAATACAATAAATCAAAATAAATCAAAGAATTACAGCCTCAATGAAAAAAAAAGCGGAAAGGAGGCAACAACAAGCTATATTTGCAATGTTGCTACAACAACATAGAGCCAAATAAAAACATTTTATTTTTTAAAATGGCAAAAAAAAAAAAAGTTACAGATATTTGTGTTGTAGTTCTTGAAACTCAAATTCATTTCCCCCCTTTTATATATAGTTCCTTCCATCATTACAGCAATTATTTGGCTTAGTAGGGGTTTAAATAAAACATTTTATGAATGTTTTTCATCTTACTTTTTCTTGTCTCATAACTTTTCCTTTGACGGAACTTCACATTAACTCTTGGCCAAGAATCAGTCTTCTCTATAACAGTGGCCTCCACGCGGACTAGGTCCTTTCTTTATAACAAATTGAGAGATTAAAAGAAACCCTGCTTACTTCCTAATAAATAGATATTTCCTTTGAAAAATTAAGCAATGGCAATAGAAACATTTCTAAGCAATTACTATTTATTTACTGCATATTCATTTTCTCAAACAACTTTTTCAAGGTAGCTTACAAAACAAACAATAACACAAAGCATATATAGAAATAATATCAAAGAAAACAACAGACTATAACAACATTTTGAAATATACATTTATGATTTTAGAAGGGAACTCATTTCTCCAGAAAATTAAAACATAGTGGATGATTGCTGGTCATGAAGGAATGTTTCAGAACAAGGAAACACGATGAATTAGATTGTGTTCAGTATACTAAGTCAACAGACACCACATTTTTAATTACCCTTTTAAAGCAAAATTCTAAAATAAAGATATTTTTGCTTGTTTCCTGCCCACAAAACTGAAATGATGTACGTATATCAGTCCATAATGGATTTTTGCTTTCAATGGTTCTTTTAACTCAGTGTTTTACATCAGAGTTTGAAAGGAACAGAAAAATAAGAAACATGGGATTTGATTCTCCCTAAGTGAGGAGAATTCGTAGCCTTTTACAGACCATTTGTTTTGATAAGCCTCCAGATCCTTAAAGTTCCTGCTTTTCACTCCCTCTTGGATTCTAACTGCAACTCTCTACTATTTCAACTTGCTTTTTAAAGGATGGTCTAAATACAATGGAGTTACTACGGCAATTCCCTTCTTTTTTGCACACATCCTTCCTCGGCTGTATTTGAGTGCTTGGTAAAGTCCTTTCTAAAGCCTTTCGAACTCCTTTTCAGCCCAGTGCACATGACTCTGAAAAGATTCAGCATGACTGAGTGAACCCAAAGCATGCCTTACCCCAGGAGAGGCTTTCCCAGCAGTGTGAAGTTATCAGCCCCCACTAACAGCACCTGGGACAGAAGTAAATAATGCATGTTAATCATCATATTACAAAATATGTCAGAACGTTACCAAGGCAATTGTGGAAGATGCACCCTTAAATCTGCACTTTGATTTTCTTACTCTGGTAGACCAGGATGAAATAGGGGATTGCCAAATAAATACCGTTTAGGACAAAAAGCGCGTTATTTTCCCTACATCTCTGGAGCATCTAAGAGAAGACAATGAGTGATAGCAAACTTCGCTGTTTTCATGCATGACATGACTTCTTTCAGTGCTGTAGTGACAACCACACATTTTGAAAAGAAAGAAGAAAATCACCCTGCTGGACACCTGTTTGTTCCTGGGGTTCTGACAGCTCAGAATCAATCTGAAGGAAATAGTACAGAGAGCCTCCTGGTGAGACCATGAATGTCATGGTCTAGTGGTTAAGGCACAAGGCTAAAAAGATGGTGAGTTCTAGTCCCTCCTTAGACACGAAAGCTGACTGGGTGATTTTGGGCCAGTCACACTCTCTCAGTGCATTATGTCAGGCTTGGGAGACAAACTGGTTGGTCATTTCCTCTTTTAATTAATGGAGCAACATTTGGTTGATTTGAAAAAAAGCAGACCCTGCACTTTCAGGAAAGTACTAGGAAGGAAAAAATCATGTATTTTCTATTCTCCAGATGCACTGGGGCTTGGTGGTTCCAGAATTCCTAGCTATTTGCCATGTTATCTGAGAATTCTGGGAATTATAATCCCAACATACCGGAAGAATGCCAAATTGTGAAATGTTGGTGCAGCCTTTTTGTTCATTTAACTAACCAGCCAGCAAAATTTCACGCTCCCATTATAGTATCTTGCAAGATTTCCTTCTATTTCATACCTGTTATGTTACTGAGTTTTAAATGACGCATAAAGATCCAGGGATGTCTCTTCAAAATGAAAATTAAAGGAGCAGAATAGAGAAAAAGTTCTTTCCATTGCTAAATTATTCCCAATTTTAATATTTCATCAGAATACAAGACAATACAGTTCATCTCAGTGGCATCTTGTATTATTTTATACGAATCTTCAATTATCCAGGCTGTTTTATTGTTAAGTGGATTAGTTGGGCAATGAACTATGCAACAGAATTATGTTTACAAATCAGAGCAGATGTACCGGTATATGGCAATGTATAATTAAAACATGCCTGGATAGGAGCAGAATAAATCACTTTAAAAAGATCTCATGCATGGAAGTCCTGTCTAAAAGATGATAGTGATTAGTTTGGTTTGAATTAGGCGAATAACAACTGAGACTTTAGCCCCTACAAAATATGGCTGGGGTTGATGTGAGGGGTTTTCCAAGGTATACAGAGGGCAACAGGTTCAACCCAATCAAAGTCTATATGATAGTGCCACAGGGATATGGAGACATCAATTGAAAAAGGTGAAATGCCCATATAAGCTAACAAAGAGAAGTAAGTCATTCAAAGCATTTTTTCCTTCAACCCCAAAAATTTAATGGAGGAAGTCAGAATTAGTTGTGTGAATGAAGTCAGGTGTTCACTTTTTTAGAAGGTGCCATAGTGTTGAAAAAAATTCTCAGACTGAAGACAACACTTTGTCTACTACAGGGGTGTCCAACGGATGGCTTGCAGGCCGGATGAGTCACGCACAGGTCACATACACCCCAGCTCCATGAATGGGAAAAACGTTGCGAAATATCATGTGACAGCAACATGACGCCGTAGGTTTGATACCTTAGTCTACTATGATAAGAGCTGTTACAGCCTCTTTTGTGTGTTGGGTGTGTTCAGATTGATCAGAGGAAGATGCTAAAACCTGGACAGCATGATTTGACATTATTTATATATTAGAATTTCTTTATATATCAAAATGTGCTGTTCAATTGTCTTACAAGGCTGTAATATGCTTTCAGTAAAATCTTATTCTGGAAAGCCTGGAGAAAGCCGCTAAAACTGAGGTCTCAACTCTGTGATGACCCAAGGCAAGGCACAAAGGCAACATGACAAACTCACAGGGTCTGACATTGTGAGTCACCTTAATGAGGCACAGTGGATGGGGCTGAAAACTGTGTGGCAAGTAGTACAGGTGGTCCTCTTTAGCAATTGCCTCATTTAACGACTGTTCAATTATGACAGTGAGGAAAATATGACTTTACCAACAATCCTCAGTCACACAAGGAATTTGTCTTTGGTGCATATGCTCTCAGTGTACATAGAAGAAAAGATACATTTGTCATGAATCATGACTTAATGATTGTCATAGGGTACAAATAAGTAAAGGTCTGTAAAACAAAGGAAAA
Source organism: Imantodes cenchoa (assembly GCA_027560375.1). Lineage (NCBI taxonomy): Eukaryota > Metazoa > Chordata > Lepidosauria > Squamata > Dipsadidae > Imantodes > Imantodes cenchoa. The sequence goes on from JANHGD010009853.1 coordinate 223,014, forward strand.
GTGAAGTAAGATCATAAGTATAATCATGGTTTCACTTAGTGACTGCTTCGCTTAATGACCAAATTGCCAGTCCCAATTGTGGTTGCTACCCAAGGACTACACGTATTGGTAAAGGGGGAAGAACCTTGAAAACATCAGTGGGATTGGTGGTAGCATGAAAGTCATGAAAAAAGAAGGATCTAACAGAGATCTTAACAGAGGATCTAATTGTTGCCAATAGGGATCTGTAGCACTAGAAGGGGCACAGGTCAATATCTGACACCAAAGGGCACACAGCACTGCACTGGCTGATTGAGAGTTTAGGCAGCAGCTAAAGGAACTTGCACTAGTAAGAAAAGGACAAAGTAAGAGAAGCAAATTGGAATAATAGAGTAAGAGGCACAGAAATTCTAACCTTGGGGAAACTGAGGTACACTGTATGCATTATTTAACTTAAGTATAAAGAAATGGAAACTTAGATAAAAACCTGGATTAGTGGAAATAGGTAAGATGGCTATTAATACTTCTCCACTCCTATCTTGCCTTTGAACAGCACCCACAGGTCCATCAGCAACCTTTCTTTCACAGCTCATCATTTACCACTTAACTCTTTTTTTTCTCCTCGGAATGCCATTTGAATCTTAAAAGGGTTCCTGATCATCTTTTTCTCTCTAGCCATCATCAGGAAACCATTTTGATGTTCTCACAAACAGCTCCCAGCAGTCCTTATTTAATGTTTTTAGCTCTGACTCCTTGCTTCTACTACAGTATTTACTCCCCTGTCACAGGACATACACTCATGCGGGAGATGCTAACAGGTAGCTAATGACATGGTGAGACGTGTGTGTTATGCCGATTTAATGATACATTTATGGCAAAGTAATCTTTCGGATTAACATAAAGAGAGAAAATGATTGCTTACATGAAGCCTACCTTTTCCATTCTGATTCTGTCTCCACATTCAGCAGGTATGTGGTTTTCAATTAAAATCAAGTCTTCACTGGTTATTTTCCACTGTCTGCTGGCAAAGTGAACAACTGCAAACAGTCTTCCATATTGCCCAGTGGCAATTAACTCATTCACATTCTGTACAATCTCTGGAAGAAAATTGGTGAGTTAAACTTAATTATTGACTAATTAAGTTTATTTATTACATTAATATCTCACATTTTGTTCAGGAGCTCAAGATGGTACATAGACTGTTCCCTCATCTGATCTCCCCTCCACAAACCTACCCCCCTCCGGCCACACAAGACTTGAGATAGTTTAGGCTAAGAGGAAGTGATTGGTTCCTTTTATGGCTGAAGAGGCTCTTCCCATTCCTAGCTGAGAACATTTTAAATTATAGGCCACCATGGCTCTCTACACAAAACATATGTATTGAGAAGAGTGTGGAAGAATAATTGCCTTGAATGAATAGCCCTGTTATGTATCCATAGTACTGCTTTTCTTATACTTTAAAAAAATTGATTCTAAAGCAAAATTTAAAATAAAGGGAAATGCACACTGCTTTGGGTCTAAAGCCAGAAAGGGCCACAGGCACCTTGACTTGGGAGCATCTTCTCACAAAAGCTGCACTATTTCTTGGCATTGTCCTGAAAAATATATACAGGTTCACAAGCATGAAGGTTTAGCATGGTGTTTTGATCCCTGAATTCAAAACCTATCATTTCCAGAGACTACATGGCCACTGTGCAAGTCCAGAAAATGATACAGTTTAATTCACATGTCCTTGAATGGGACACAGCACCAATGAAAGTGAGGGCTTTCTCTTTGGGTTTATGAAACATAGGAGATAGGGTTGGGGCAACATTGACTACATAACAGTCCACTAATAGTGATTGCATTGGCTAAGAGGGTCCACCATGACATTAGCTAGAAGACAAATCTAGCTACTTTCTGTACTGTATGAAATCCCTGAAGACAACTTCACTAATGCTAGTGTTGCTTGTGTTTCTTGTTCTGTTATTTATGTGTTAATGATTGCATGTCTTTATTAAATCAAAAGCAGAAACAAACGGGAAGCAGTGATGATATCAGAATGAAACATACAGAAGTGCCATACCTTATGTTTTTTTTTTGAGAGGGTACAGATTATTTACCTCGATGATGTTCTGCCTCTTCTACCGGATCTGGTAGCTTGATTTCAGACCATGGAGGTGATGACAAGGATGTTTTTGGAAGTAACCTGTGAAATAAACAAGAATATGCTATTATAAATATTACAGTCAATTCCTGGATGCTTGATTGCATCTCTCAAGTCCCCCTTTTTTAAAAAAAAATGTGTAGTTCTGTAGCCAATAATTTTTCACACCTCTCCCAGCTGATACCTTACCTTAAAGTTTGCTTTAGAACAAGCTTCACATACAGAAACATGAATCATAAAACATTATTGCAGGAGAAGCAGAAAAAGAAGAATGAATTACCTAACGGATTCCGAAATGCCATCGGATTTTGCACTAGCAGGGAAGTCAATCTCCAGTCAACTCCTTGATTATATTGTAGAAGGCCCCCTACTTTGTGTTGGACAACTCACACTTTTCCAAGTAGAATGTCTCAGTTTCAAGTACCTGGAAACCTCACTTAAAAGGATTTCCGTGTCTAGGGGTGGGTGCAGGCTTGGGGAAAGGGTGAGAAAAGTTACTATGAGCTGCAGTGGGCTTTCTTCATCCTTCCGCCATAATGAGGCTTGATGGAAAACTAGTTCAAAACATGCAATGTATTGAGCATATTTAAAATATAATTAGGAGACTACTTCCAGCAGTTGGGGAGGTCATTTGGAGGACATGCTTATCAGATACCAATCTGCAGCCAATTTGTTGCTTATACACTCGTTTTCAAAAGCTTTCAATTAAAAAGCGGCATCACAAAGGGGAAGTTTGGGTATCTGGCATAAACCTAACTATGAATTATGGTTTATCTTTGAGAAAGTCCACCCATCAGTGGTTAATTCACCTAACCATGGTAGATGAAATTATGTTGGGGGGGGGGGGGGTTGGTCCATGGATGATCAAACAATGAAATTTGTTTGTATTTCAACAATGAAAAAAGCCTTCTGAAAATGTTTTCAATTTCTTTATCACATCTTTTTATTCCTCCTTCCGTTGGAGGAAGAAAAAAAAAGAGTGATTGCCAAATCACAGGCTACAAATATACACCCATTCATTCAAATCACTGTGTGTTGTGCATGTTTATCCTGTAAAATGTTGTCATCTAACCAAGGTTAGATTCAACCATCCAGATCATGGTTGTTCCAAAGGTGCTTTTCCAAATGGCAACTGGATTTTCTTTGTTTCGCTTTTTATCCAAGACTTCTTCAATTCTGACTGAATGATGGGGAATGGAAGGATTTATAAATCCCTTTTTGGGACAACATAAAGGAGGCATTTGAAAATTGGTTTGCAGCTCAAAGAGCTGATGGCTGAAGATTTTTCTCTGTGGCTTGAAGAAGAAGCTAGTAAATTGGATGGGAAACTATTTCTTTATGCCCATGGTAGAAAAGCTAATACAGGTAGTCCTTGACTTACAACAGTGCATTTAGTGACCGTTTGAAGTTACAATGGCACTAAAATAACTGACTTCTGATGTTTTTCACACTTATGACCACTGCAGCATCCCCATGGTCACATGATCAAAATTCAGATACTTGGTAACTGACTCATATTTATGACGATTGCAGTGTCCCAGGGTCATGTGATCACTTTTTGCGACCTTCTGACAAGCAAAATCAATGGGGAAGCCAGATTCACTTAACAACTGTGTCACTAACTTAACCACTGCAGTGATTCACTTAACAACTACGGCAAGAAAGGTCGTAAAATGGGGCAAAAATTCACTTAACAAATGTCTTGTTTAGCAACATAAATTTGGTGCTCAAAATTGTAAGTCGAACACTACCTGTATTTTGAAGTCACTTCCAGTGAGGAAAGACAAACTGAGATATTATGGCTGAAAGGCAGGTGGACACTGGATCCAGACTGCCAAAAATCCTCTCTAAATGGGAAGATCTTTAGATTACCTATGCATACTCCAGGCAGTTGTTGTTGGTGAGTATATAGCAGAAACTGATGTTTATTGGTCTCTTGCAAACAGTTGGGAGTCATGCAATTCCATTGTGTTCTGAACCATTAATCCAGCCTCTTAGGGGATCTCAAAGTTCAACCAAACCATCTTTTTAATCAGTTTGGAGCGCCCCCCCCCCGTATTTTTTGTTAAAAGTTTTTTTTTTAAACCCTTCAGAACTGCAAGTTTAGCTGGGTGCTTCTCTTCAATCTATTTAGAAAGAAAGAAAATTATATGTATACAGTTTTAAGAATTTTTCTTTGTTGCAATACACAGCAAAAGGGTTATTACAGTTTTGATTTTATAAAGTTTTTTGTAAATGGATTAAGGGTTCAGATGAATTTGAATTAAACAAGATTTTGAAGTTAATTAAAAAGACCCTCTCTTATGAGAATTATTTTTTTGCTTACATTACAAACTGATTAACAAGTCTTTGAAAGTTTGGACATTAGAGGGCACCAGATGGCTACTTTCAAAGAAACATTTGACACTTGGGTCTCAAGCTGTTTAACTTTGCAATGGAATCAAAATACGTTATTAAAGAGGAACGAGCTTCATTGAATAAAACTGAAACAGAGATTAAGTTGGATTTTAAAATTACAATTTACAAGAAAGGGAAATATTGGATTGACAAATAGAATTGGATGACATAACATTTAAAAAGCTATAGAATAAACCAAAATAGTGATGTAGATTATTATTGTTTTTATTCTGAATGATAAGGAATTTAATGGAGCTGTTTCACTTGAGTTACTAAGGGATTTTGATAAAAGTGACAAGAATTTTGAGATAAGAGACAAAGAGAAATGGGAAAGCAGCATTAGAAATTTTTTTGTGCATTTCAAAGATAGCTGGCAGAAAAAAAAATGGAAATATTTGATTAGTTTCAAGAAAACAGTTCATTTTTTTTTGACAAAAAAAGCCAATTCTAGTTCCATTTATGTAAGCTTTCTCATCCCCTTTACATTTAAAGGTCATTTAAAAGTAAATTTTGAACCAAAAATATAATCCGGAATTAAATAGTTGCACTCCATGTCATAACAACACTTAGCATTAATCTGGTCAGGAATTTCTTTAACAGACTTTTCTAAATATTGAGGGGCTAGAGGTGAATGGATCTCCCGCTCAAAGAGTTTAATATCCATCTTTTTATTTCCGACTTGCACTTTTCTTTGGGCTTTTTTGTGCAAGATCACCATTTCATTTAGACTAGCACAGATGAGTTTAGTTAATAACAGGGCACTAAAGCCCTGTTCGCTGTCAGTTTTCTGGATTAGAAATCATATTATTACCTGTATTTCATCTCGTGTGCTTCAATGAACCAATTTCCAGTCACTGTTCTATTATTATGAGTTAAATCACTGTCAGGGTATATGTAAAATGGAGGAGACTGAGGTAGTGAATGGTTTCTGGCCCTTGAATCTTGGGGGGCTGAATGGACTACCTGCTGGATCCCAGTATTCTATACTTAAGAGAATTATGAATATTTTTTATTCCAATGATGGCAGCAGGTGTTCAAATGCTCACTGCCATTTAGTGTAATAAAGCATGGAGAATCCTAAAGATCAGTTCTGCGCTCATGTATGCTAAATGCAATCTATGTCTTTCCTAAAGGGAGCATATCTAAATTCTAACCTCCATTAAAAACACACAGCTTATCTTTTTGTTTTTCTTGTATTTAACATTTGAAATTAATAATTTTGAAATAGGTCTCGCTCTGGTCCCTAGCAAAACTAGCAATACAATTCAAACCAGTGCTCTTTGGCTAACTCATGACTACCTGTGTTATTCAAATCTTTTTTTTTCTATAGTACATGTTCCCCAGCAACATTTTTTTCCTGTGTTATTTCTCTGTGATATTGTCTTCAATATCTCTGTCTTCAACTCATTTCCAACCATGAGGTAGAATTAAACCAGCCTTAGCTGAACTCCTATTAAAACTCTTATTATCCCTTGTTCCCAATAGGTCCAAAGGCAGCTTCAAGATGGAGACAATGTGTTAGTTTAAAATACCCGTTAATCTGGAGGGAAATCAGGTGGGGGCAGTGATGTGCAATAGAGGCAGGACAGGGATCAGCAATGGAAATGGCAATTTCCACACCAATTATTTTTCTGCCAAGGATGGAAAACCTCAGCTAGGCATTGGAAAAGGCCCCCATGAGCCGAATAGATTCAGAGTTTGGACAGAAGTCAGGAACTAAATGCATGTAGGGCACAATGAAAAATAGGGCTGCTCTTAGAGTTAAGATTCTGCCCCCCACCCCGCACACATTAGGTAGAAATTTGAAGGAAAGCTGTATTTCTATGTGCAAGAATGTAATTACAGTTCTTTTGTGTAATTTGAGGTTTTGCTTTACTAAAATCCTGAATAAAGTGATAGAAAAAACTCCAATTCACTTCATGTTGTTTTCTGAATGAGGTGAGGGTTCACAGACAATGGGGGCTTAAGATATGTACAATGTGCATAGCTCCATTCTCTGTCACTGTCTCAAAGTCAGCAGTGGTAAACCACTTCCTTATTATTGTTGAGAAAGCTACTGGATGTGTTTGGTTCTTAAAAATGGGCAGACTTTACTTCAGACTGTCTGGGTTCATGCAGCAGCTAAGTTAAAATGTGGTCAGCTAATTTGTGGCTTTAGGCATTGTATGAGACCCACCAGAATAGTTGATTTATACTCTAGTTGGGGCAGCAAACTCAGGCAAATTGGTTAATGTGGTAAACTACCGTAGAATTCCATACACTCTTCATAGCAAACTTTTAAAAAACACAAAATGCCTATTTGGAACAGAGGCATCCACAAAGATATCTTATTCTTTATTCCATTTATATTCTGCCCATCTCAACAATATAATTCTGGCCAGCTTACAATATAATAGAAGTGAAAAAATGTAAAAAAATTAAAATAGAATAAAAGTTACAAATTAAAATTAGAAACCAAGATGATGGGCAGCCTGGGGGAGAGAATCTTCTCTATTCCATCAGCCACCACCAATGTAGTGGCAGCAGAGCCAAATTTTTAGGCTCTTCCAGAAGGCCAGGAATGTGGGGGCTGATCTTATCTCTGACAGGAGAATAATCCAGAGGGAGGGGGCCACAGCAGAAAAGGCTCTCCTCTTCCTGGATCCTGCCAGCCGAAATTTTTTGGCTGACAGGATCAGAAGTAGCTCTTTATGCTGGAACAAATGGGGCAGATTAATCTCAACAGGATAAGGCAATTCCTCAGATATCCTGGAACCCTGTCATAAAGGGCTTTAAAGGTAATGACCAACACCTTGAATTGGATCTGGAAGCAAACTGGCAACCAGTGCAGCGCAGCTCATATAACAGCAGTGTCACTTCTACCACGCCAGGGACCTCCAGAACTGTCCACACCGTATCTTCGCATATTGATCAGTACTCAGAACTAGTAGTGCACTCTAGAGACCAAAGGTCCCAATGAACAGAGAAACGGAAATAAATCTAGTGTGTGAAATCCTGCTACACATCTAAGATACTCTTTTTGAAAAGATAGTATACAAAAAGTAATTTTTGTCCTGGCTGAATAAAAAAGTATGTTTGCAGAGCTTCTTCGTTGTTATGCTTTAGAAGCATATCATTTGTGCCAATGGGAATGTGCAGGATTTGGAAAAAAGAACACTGCTCCCACCTCAGAAAATATTGAGAATGTGAGAACCAAATCTTATTTTTAAGGCTTATGTGGATAATTATAAGATTTTAAGAAGTAAAATACTAGGTTAAATACCACACACACCTCTTCCAGAAACAAACCACAGAATGAAAACTAGAGATGGTATATTGAGATGAATATTTATGTAAAATAGGAATGCCTCAAGTATTTTAAAATAAAAGGAGAAAACCGACAGTCAGAGGACAGTGTTTTAACATATTGACTGTGCATGCCTAAACAGCATTGAAATTACGGTATTATATAAGCCCAAATTGCACAGCTGATTTTATTTATTTATTTATTGGGATTTATAGGCCGCCCTTTCCCAAGGGACTGCTTACTTGCTTAATTGCTTTTAAAAGCAATTATATCATAAAACAGCTACCTTGACTCTGAATGTATGGCTATTAATGCTGCTATTAATGCTAAGATAAGTGTTTTCTACCAAGTACCTGAGATAGTGATGTAATCACATCTTTGTGCTTTACCAGCCAGAAGACAAGGGTGAATATAAAGAGAAACTAACAGGCAGGAGAACATTATTCTTCCCTTGACTTTATGATGGGAGATCTGTTATCTCTGTTATCTGTTATGGAAGGCAAGGAATATAAAGTTATTTGTAGGGCTAGACAGGGACAATACAGAGCCCCAGGAGTCTCATGTGAACATGAGCATGTTCTCTGCCTCCTGGAGAGAAGGCAGGCATAAAGACATTCATTCAATTCAACCCTGGGGACCAGATGAACACATTGTGGCAATAGCAAAGAAGCATTTTCTCACGGCTTTCTTCCAAATTGATCTTTCAGTTTCCTAATCTAGTTTACCACCCCAAATTATTTTCCTGTGCTCAGATATCCCAAATACGAACCACAACTATCTGGGTGTTCAAAATGTGCTGCCATCTGCTGGGGCCAAAACATTTCATCCAGTTTGTTAGATACAGTATCTTCCATTTAAGTCCATGCTACTTCTTTACTATTGGAACTGTCGAAGAGAAGGTGTTCTGTAGTGCATCAAGATGCTCAAATAGCACCTGTCAGGAACTCCTTAACACGGCTGTATCTTTTTCTAAAGATCTCTTAAGCTACCCTCTGCAGCAGCATGAAAAGCAATCTGGTTTAAGGTCAGCATCTTCTCTATTGTCACCAGAAACCTTTGCTCTGTAATTTAAAAAGTCCAGTTTTAAGGGCACAGTTGTCTGCAAAGGTTCAGAACACATGTTATCTGTCTGTCCATAACCTGCATTTTGGTACTGGTATTAGGAAACACTAATTAAGAATTTAGTTAACAATAAACCTCAGTCATAATAAACCATTTACTTCTCTGCCAAGGAACACTCTGTATTTTTCAACTGCACTTTCCTATGATAAGTTCTACAATTCAAGAAAAACAAACCAGTAAGCAATTCTAAGGAAATAGTTAATATATGAAAAATGATTAAAACATGACACTTAAATGAATTTTAATAAACCATCAAACACTTTATTTACATAAATTAAAATCAATTGCCTATAAATACAGAAGCATATATATATGCTTATAAAACAAATATCTGAAGGTTGTTTAAAGCTTTATTACTAAGCTAACATCTGTTCTGAAAACGAATATCAAAAGTGCACTTTCCTCTCTTAAACGCATGTAACGTTTATTGTTAAGACGGTTATGTAATTTCAAGCAGGAGAATTCATGAAAAAGTAGAGAACTGCATTCATAATCCCAAGCTTATATAAGGCTTGTTTAACCTCTTTTGATTTTACAATAGTTGTACAATAAGCATGGATATAGCTTTTCAACTGCCATTGCACGTTTCTCCAATGTTTATTATTGGAAGAATTTTATTACAGAATTTTACATGACCAGACATGAGGAAGTTCAGTTAAATAACTAGCTTACACAACCACCTCTGAAACAACTGTGGGAAGATCATTAAGGGGAAAAAATTTACACCTTTTTCGTTGAACCTGAGACTCAGACTATGGTTCATGCTGTACTATGTAAACATGCCAGTCCATTTTTAGTGATATGAGAATAGGCTTAGGCTTTCTAATTGGAAGTAAATGATAGCACAGGTACCCCCAGGTTAGCTAATAAGTGAAGGTTACATATATTTAATAAATCCAATTAGTTCAGAATTACTAAAGTTCTTAAATAGATCAGATTACTACATCATGCCATCCACCAATTTATTACAAATATTTAACTGATCACTTTTATGCTCAAAATCTGTTCCTTATAGGTTCTTATTTCTTACAGGTTTGAAATGGTTATTGGCTACTATTTATGGGAAAGAGCAGCCTCTTAGGCAATTTAGTTTGTATAACTGCCCACATTAAAGACAATGTCGCTAACCACAAAATTTCCATATGGAGTAGAGGATGTACATTCACAGTTCTTATTACCATTAAGAGTCTTAATTATGAGTGCAATTAAAATGAAAATTCAGGCTACCAAAGAAAATGCATGTATACATAATATCCATATACATAGTCTGAGATTTGAGTTCTAGGTTTTATAAATCCTATCCATTTGGAAGTTCAGCATTTTTACTTGGGCTCTATTAACACAAAAGAAATTTTCTCACTAAATAACAAGGTTTTTCCATCAAGTGAGTTTTATTAATTTAATTTTAATAAGATCCTTGAAACAGTGCCCTACCTTCTTCATCAGCTTCTGCCCGATTGCAATATTTTTATAACTGGCTTACAATTAAACAAAAAATAAGTTCTCTTTTCTACTTGTACAGGTTTTTATAAACATAGGTTTCAGTAGATGGGAGTCTATGGTCCCAGAGTAAACTGAGCTATAATACTCCTTAAAGCAGAATTAAGTTTACATAAAATAAACAAAACACAAAAGGAGCCAAATGAGAAAACTTAGATTACCAAATTCATCCATATATTCATATATATATTGGATGATATTGTTTGCGATTGAGTTTTTTCCTACAAGCAGGACAAGAGTTTGCACTTTTAAGAGAATTTTGGAGGCACCGGCTACAAAAGATGTGGCCACATTTTGTTGACATTATAAGTCGTCCGCTGTGGATAATTTCTGCATAGCCATCCATGCAAATTGGACAACTCACAGTGCCTGAAGATTCTGGACTTCTGATTTTCTCCTTTTCTAATTCTCTAGACAATTTACTGGCAGCCAATTCTTCACTTTCACTACATTCGTTGTCATTATCATTACATACTATACAGCTGTTGAACAGCGGGCGGCTTCTTAATTTTTGGTTTTGCTGTTGTCTAGTCTCTTCCGCAAGTACAATGGAATCATTATGTGTAAGATCAACCACTGAAGTGTCACCGGTGAGATCTATTACTTCTACACCTACATCAAGTTTGATTGGCTCTATTTTTGATACTGCTTCTGCAGCTGAAGCTGACATTCTACTTTGGTTAGGAATTTGCAGGGGAGTCCTCTCTCCAAAGCGTTCCTTCTGAATCTCTTCCTGATCCATGCCTCTGCTAAGACTCAAGGGGACAACTGCATCCAGAAAACTGGGCCCAGCTTTAGGAGAACAGCCAAGAAAGGCAGCTTCTACAGTGGCTATGGGAGAAATGGATGGCAAGGAGAAACTCTTGATTTTAGAAGTAGCTCCTGTAGCCATTTTGCCTGGACCACTAGAAGGCGTTGCTGGGTTGAGAGAACTCGGTTTTTTGCTTTTTCTGCTCTTGGTTCCATCAAGCTTCACATTGGCTGACTTCATGGTATGCAGCAAGAGGACTGGAATAAGTTGCACAGAATATGTTTTCTCCCTTATCTCCAACTGCAGGTTAATACTTAGCTGCCACTCAGTTCTACAGTGCCGGTTATGAATATTCTGGAGTACCTTTATACAACGGGAGAATTTTTAAAGCACTACAACCATTAAAGTGATCTCTTTAATCCCACGTGCTGCAAAGCTGGGAGCAAGTTCAAACTCTTGTGTTGAAATGTTACACTTTGGAACTGTATCAAAGTAGGAAAAAAACATGATTAGGCTCAGAAGCCAGTACATACAACTCATTTTCTATTTTTTTCAGCTAATAATAAGCTAAAACTATTATGAGGTAATGAAGAAATACAGACAATTCATTGCAGCATTCTAAGTCAAAGCAAGGCTTCTGGTTGCAGATATTATATTTACCCTCTGCTCAAACAACTGAGCAAACCAGTTGTTCAATTATCTGTAGATATTTATTCTGTCTGAACTAAAAAAACTAGTTACCAATTTTGGGTGCAATCAAAGAATATTAAACCATAACTTAAAGTTGTTGTAATTTTCTGGCTTATTCCAAAATTGGCAGTCATATCTTAAGGTTGGACTACCTAAAATTAAACTTTGTCAATTTTGTTTATACATTCAAGCAAAGAAATGCATGTGCATTTTGCTGAGGTAATAATCTCAATGATTTCCTTGACTGCTACCTTTATAAAACAAGTCAGGAAAGAGAAAAACAGAAAATGAATGCAAGAAGTGAATGTTTCTTAGGAATAAGTAGGACATAACGACGTTTTATACATGTTTGGAAACATTTAAAATACTTTGTAACTGTTGACTTGCTTCAAGTGTCTTTTTAGCATCAGTATGTAAATTCAGATCTTGCAGAACTACCCAGCATTAAGGTTTGTCTTATAATACTGCAAGAAAGACAACATGCCCTGCATTATGTAAAAAAGGAATATCATTATGGGCTTCTCTAAATGCTGGAATCCCTCTTTTCTTCTGTTACAATAGTTTATTTTGCTTAGTTGTAGGCAGTTTTGTACAAAGAGACTTTAAAGTGACTAACAATTGTAAGTAAATAATTGTAACAGCATTATTTGCAACAGAAAAACTGCTATTTTCCCAAAGTCCTGACAGCATAAAAGGTGTAAAAAGTTTCCCAAAATCATGAGAGGAGAAGGAAGAGAAAAAAGAACTAGGCACCCATACAGTGCTCCAAGAGCCCATAAATAGCAATAGCACTTATAGCAATAGCACTTAGACTTATATACAGCTTCACAGTGCTTTATAGCCCTCTCTAAGTAGTTAACAGAGTCAGCATATTGCCCCCAACAAGCTGGGTTCTCATATTATGGCTCAAAGTCCTAATAATGGAAGAAAAATATCCTAAAGGAAGGATTCACGAAACTTATTCATATAATTTCATTTTAGCAGTAACACAAAGGTAATTTCAAATGAATATGATTTGAATAATATATCTTTTTTCTGCCTGGGTAAAATGTTAATTAACAGTATACTGTCTTTCACACAACATTGAGGCTAAGAGGTTACATTTGTTATTTAAATCTAACCAAAACTAAATCAGAATACCAAAGCAGAAAAGAAAACATTCTGCAATGTCCTGATCTTACCCTTGAACTGGTGAAGTGTTTTGTGCACTCAGACTTCGAACTGTAGACCTCAACAGAAATGCTGAAAGAGAACCACAGACAAAAAGTCACTCAGATAGGACTAAGATGTTCCCATTCTAGAATTGGTAAGAATAGTTTACACTTTTTAAGGAAAGGTAAAAATTCTACTGGAATCATCATACTTCTCCTTAGACACACTTTACAATTCATACAAAAAGATCTTTGCAACCTTTTTGGGGTCAGAGAGGCAAGAGTTTAACAGTAAAGAATCCAATTAACATTTATCATATACTGACATCCTAAGAAATAAAACAATTTGGCAATGCTAAAAAAATCAGTTATGAAGCAGTTTACTTATAAACTACCAAAGCAACCAAAACAAATGAAAACAAGTTGAATATTTAAAGTATTGTATTTTACACTATCAAATTAATAAAATTAAGACTGAAAAGAGTAAAAGGCACTATTAGCAATATCAGTCTTACCATTATTATGCTAGTTTGGTTTGAGTCAGATTTTAATTTTCAAAAATAGATAGCTTTAAGTTTTCCGGACATATTTTTCTAATAATATAAATGAAACTGCAAACATAATACAGAGGATACAATCACTCAGGCCTCATTGGCATTTAGGAGGAAAAATGCAAGAAACATTTGAGCTTTGGCGGTTCAAAACCTGACATGCTTTGCTTCTTAAAGACTGAGTTCCCCATAAATACAGGAATTACTTGCATTATGGGGAACTCATATATACAACTCATAATTGCTCTTAGCAGAGAAGACTGCAGAGAAGACATTTTATATATAAAATGTGTATGTGTGTGTATATATGTGTATGTATGTTTTTTGAGGTTTTCGCGGGTGTTTGTATGTAGGTCTTTGGTTATTCGGATGTTCTCCCGCGTGAAATTAGAATTCATATATACATATATATGTAGACAT
>JANHGD010009853.1:237106-251090 GCA_027560375.1 Imantodes cenchoa
TCCTTTGCATTTCTGATTGCCGCTTTCCACCATTGTTATAAGTCAGAGAGGCATTTAAGTCTGTAAATAAAACACACTGTATTTTTTGGAGTATAAGACGCACCTTTTACACACAAAAAGAGGGTGAAAACTTGGGTGCTAATTTTCTTGTGTTAATCAGTTGCTGAATCTGGATGGAAGGGTCACAGCAATGTGTGGCCGGGTACAACTAGTTTAATAAATAAATACCATATTAAACAAGCTATTATGTGAGGGCTAAATTCTATAAACCTGTGTGGTATTTAGTTCAAAACAACTAGGGTATTGCTGGTCAGTGGAGCAAAAATAGTGATAAACTGGTTTGCCAGCCATAATGACTGATTTACAAAGTATGCTAATCCCAAAAATTGTAGCACAGATTTTTATGATATATAAACCCAGTCAATATCTTTCTAGCTTTATAGATAGCAGAGTTTAAAGCACTTATGAATAAACTAATAATTTGAAAGCACTCATTAAAATATAAAATCCAGATACTTGAACTTAATTATAGTGTTGGTGTCACATATGGGTTGCTTGGAAGTTGCTGATTAATGCGTTATCTAAATCATAACAGCTGCAGGTAATTAGAATAACATATTAGCTAAGACATAAGAAGAAAAGTCCTGTACCTATAGTAATGCATTGAATACAGTGGCACTTTCTTTTGACCCGATATGTTTTTTTTTTCCTAAGAGCCCAGAAAATAAATAGAAGCTTCATCTCACTTTCTGATTTCAACTTTTTCTGTTCTTCATCCTGCACATTACTGAAATTAGGCAATGTTCAAGGTCACTGCTTTCTATCTTGCAGCAGCATTGCTAGGAAACAATAGAGCAGACGTTATCAGCATACTAATGAATCCTACTCCATAGTTCTGAAGGATTTCCAGCATGTTCATCTATGTGTTTAATAGCATATAGGCAAGGTACACCCTATAGCAGTGATGGCTAATCTTTTCCGGACTGAGTACCCAAAGCGTGTGCGTGCGAATGCACATGTGTGGCCTGAACCCCCCAAATGCAATGCACGCACGGCCCCACGCATGTGTCCCACCCCTGTGCATGCTCGCGTGGCCCCCTGCATGTGTTCTACCCCACGCATGCATGGAGTCCTGCATGTGGCCCACGTATGCATGTGCGCCCCCCCTGCATGCACCCTACACATGCACAGCAGAGACCCCAAAACCAGCTGGCTGGTGGGAGGCATGCGTGAATGTGCGATGGAGCTGAGCTGGGGCAACAGCCCGCACGCCCACAGAGAGGGCACTGCGTGCCACCTCTGGCACACGTGCTATAGGTTCGCCATCATGGCCCTATAGGTTTCTATAGGTCAACAACTTATGTATCGAATAGTAGTCTCTCAATACTACTTATCTCAACACATCCTGAGAGGAAGAGTCAGGTTTACAAAGCATACCAGGTAATCCAGGTTATCACAGTTGGATATTAAAAGATACTGAGAGGTCCAGAAAAACTGGTATAATTGTACTTGCCCCCATCTACCTTCCAGCATAAAACATCAGTGAAAATGATCAAAGCAATCACAACACCTGGACAAAATCCTATTTAAATTGACCCAAGTAATCTTTAAGGGATTGCAATTATCAAGTGTGAAAAAACTTAGTTTGTTGCTTAGTATAGGCTCTGAAGTGAACTTTTAGAAAGCAAATGGCTGTGAGATATGTTTAAGATTTCTTCCCATCCTCAATATAGTAATATCCCAATGCTTATAGCTAGTACTGGAGTATTTTTTCTAATTGTACCAGTATGCTTGATTCACACATTGTAAAAAGCTATAGTATGTTTAACTATGAATAAATCACTGCTGTTTGGGTTTGCACAATATGTTAACAAGAATCAATAGATTGTGATAGAATATAACTTAAATAAGTAAATAAAATGTTAAGATAACATTGGGCAGAGGAAGTGACTTTGAGCAATTGCCATTGCATTATCAGACAATGAGGTTTAAGAATGCAGGAGTGTCTAGCAATTGATTTCTGGAGAAATGCAATAACCACATGTTTTATTATAACCAAATTAAATGTATACATATACATTAAAAACTGTTGAAATAAAAATTATCTGTTCCTTAAATTTGTGAGCTTGTTTTGATCTATTGTTCATTTGCTGATATTAATGAATATGTAATATGTTCCTTGGGTGAAATATTCAGCTGAAAAACAAAAATAGGAGTGGAGGAATATGTGTCAAAGTGGCAACTCTTTTGACAGGCTGTTTAGATGGGCAGTGGGGATGTACAAGGCCAGGTCCTGCAGCCATTCATTGTCCACAAAAGCCTCGAGTGGAATCTCTGGAGACATCCATGTATTACCAAATTATAGCTCATAATTTGACAGAAAGGGAAATTAAATTTATGGCTAGAGAGCAATCCTATTAGCTATGTTACTTTACATTAAAAGGAAATGGGGAGAAAATCCTATCCACATCTATTGTTTTTGGGAGGGTAGCCGCAAACATGCCATTCAAAACATATATGTGGTTTTCCCCCATTTCCCCAAAATCTTCTGCATCGCTGCTAAACATAGACATAACAGTTAGAAACTGGTTTGATTTGCTCTGTGATTCATTCAAAGCCTAACATATGCAAGATATTATGGCCCAAGAAAACAAGCAGTCTTGAAATAGCGAAATGCTCAATGGGCCATCAAAAGTACACAAATATGAATATTGCGAGATATTGCAAGGTTTCTTCACTTATAGATTAGGAAATTTATCTGCAATTCAAAGTTAAGCTCACACAATAAATTATAAGCCATAATTATCAGATGTGGCTGGCTTTATGTATTATGCTAAGGCAAGCCAAGGTTAAATGTAATTGCTTAGAATGATCTGTAAATCTTGTTACTGACTCTGACTTTTTAAAATAGTTTTATCTAATTTGATGTCCTTCAAATGGAAATTATAAATGTTCTAGTTCAACGTATTTGTGAGTTTGAGAAGACTTGTTACAATGTTGAGTCACCCAGAATTGTTTAAGATGAGTGACTATACACATCTTTTAAATAAGTAAAATAACATTATCTATATGGGAGATGTTTTTTGTTGTCCGTCAATGTTCTCTCTGGATGGAAGCAAAGAGGGCCACAATATGATTTAGCTTCTCAGGTGGTATCTAGTTAACAATGATGAGGTTTTTCTCTTTGGATGATCTTTTTCAGAGCATGGCAAGAAGGAATCTCCCTGAAAGAGCTGCAGCGTAGAGGAGTTTGCTTACTGAAACTCGAACTACATTGTCAAAAAACTGGGCTATATGGCCATCTGCTTGTAACTTTACAGCCACAAAAATGTGGTTTAGACACACAGTTACCTTCCAATAGTTTTGGGCCTGGTAAGTAAAAGTGTTAATTTTGAAAGAAAGTTTATTATAAAAGCGCAGCTTTAGATATTGGAAGGATAGACCTTCATGATGTGATGGGTTCTTTCTGAATCTGTAATGATTTCAGAATCTTTGAATTACAGCTGCTACATCAAACAACAAGAAAACTACTTTTTTATTCCCACATGGAGTTATTAGCAGCACAAATTTTGCATTAAAAAAAAATTGCCCAAGAAAAACAGTTTATTATCACAAATACAATATGGCCAATGGACAGAGATAAGGACTTCTCAGTATTCAAGTCAGTTTTGACAATTTACAATAGAAGAATAAACAATATTTCCCCCCTGAAAATAACTACATTTACACAATTAAAATCTGGGGGGGATGGAGTTTTGTTGCACTTGCCATCTTTTATCTTGATTGTAATCTTTTTTTGATTGTTGTAAATCACCCAGAACTGTTGAGGATTGAATGGTAAAGAAGTTTAATACATTCTTACTGTTACAAAAGTTAAAGTAAATGGAAACACATTTCTGTAAAATGAGGGATCAGGAGAAAGAATGCCTTGATTCTGTATAGTAGAAAAGAGGAAGAATGCCACCTCTGGCTGGCTTTCAAGATTCTGCTATTTTACCCTACAGCAATAGAGTCCTTGCTGTGTTTGCTTCCTGACCTGGTCTATTCTGGAATGCAAACAAACCTGGTTGTTTCAGATTGAACTTGTCAGGTTGTTGACTTTTGTGAGTACAGTGACCTAGCATCTTGGAGATTCTCTCAAGATAGCCGACAACAGTAGTAAAGTTTCTGATTTCATTTAACCTGAAATACACTCAGAAAATAAATGTGCTATGGGCCTTACCTTCTAAACCAGATTTTTATTTTTTATGGGCAGCTGTTCAGGTTAGTAACTCACTATTTCACAATGAAACAATGTACAATATTAGTAGAGGCTCATGCCTAGAATCTGATTTTCACATATTTATAAAGTAATTTTGTCATAGTTCTGCATCCACTCACTTAAGAAAAAGGCTTATAAATTCAGTAAGATTAACTTCTGACTAAATATTTGAATCATACCCTTTCTCTGATTTGGTTTTTAAAAAGAGCCTTTATCTTCCTTCCTGCTTGGCTGGTCTCACATCATGTTAAGGCATGGTTTGTATTAATTGCATAGTTCAAATATAATTTTAATAAAATTTTAAGCCATAAATCATGGTTTACCAACCATGTGGTAAAGTTCAGAAGCCAAAAACCAAACATAAGGTTTATTACAGTTTATGAATCATATGACTGTAGCCTAAAAAGTGCCATTCTCCAAGAGCTTTATTAAACATCTTTCCATTATGTTGAGAATGCTATTTAGTATGTGCACAGTACTGCATTAATGGACACACACATGCAGACACATACCCTTGAGCTGTCTATTGGCCAGTCCTGTAAAACAATGGGTTCTAGGCATATTTTTCAATTTGGATCGGTATTGAATCTCAAAGGGTTGTTGTTGTTTTTTGGTTTAAAAAGGAGATTCGAGATCCTCCTGGCATTCTTTTCCCTTGCCACAGACAGTTGGACTAATTGTATAATTAATTGTATGCTTGAATTAATGCTTCAGCATTGATACATTCTGTACTGTGTATCATAGAAGTAATCAAGAAGATAATTTTTGTCTTTTTTAAAACGCTGTTTAGAAATAGGATGTGTGCAGAATTAGACAAAGATGGTGCTTTGAAAAGAGCTTCAGGGACTTTGAAAAGCACATCAGTTCAAGACAGACTGTTTTTGAGGGACAAGTTTTCTAAATGGAAACTATGTGCTAAAGACACATACTCGGTTAGATTCAGAGTTGCTAGGGGCTGAACCTCCAACTTTGGGTTCAATAATGCACGATTGCATTTTTCTTGTTGTGAATAAATCAGATACATGTGGAGGGTAATGTTGTGTGAACTTGCACAGGGCATTTCTTATGGCTTAAAGGAGAACAGATTCATTGAATCATGACAGCTTACATTAAAATTGTTATGATGAAAGATGCCCCACAGCTTATATTTAAACAATTGAGCTAATCAGTTTAATTGACAGTTCAATTACTTTCCAGAACAGAATGTATTCTCACTGGTAAACAGTGTGGATACAGGGTTGGGGTTTTTTTTTTTAACCTAAATGAGAATGGCATGTAAGAATGTATGTTTCTTACATTTCTTATATTTACATAGAGGCACAATGGTATGTATCAGTGTTTCAAAATATTTATGGTATCTGCCAAGAATGGCGTCTAGCATTGTTCCAGGGCTTTCTGAAAGGCTTTTGTTTTTCTGGATGATGCTGGTCAGAGAGCCTAAAGTAACTGATTCTGAACTGCTCCCTAAAGCTGTGGGTTTCAATGCTGGGGCTTTCAATGCTCCTGCTTTTATTTTTTTGGATTAAAAAAATGGGGATTGCATCTTCTTTTAAGCTTTGTTTAGCCAAAAGGTTCTCTTGTGTATTCACGTTTTGACCATGGATAAAGGGCTCCCAATGGTAAAATGTGTTCTGGAGCCTGTGGATCGGGGGTGGGTTCCACTTACCTTCGTCGACGTTTCACGCATCCCCTTGTGCAATTTCACCTCTGCGCATGCTCAGAAGGTGGATTTGGCCCAAAACACAGGTGATCAGCTGTACTTCGGGTGAAGAAATAAAGGTCAGTTTTAACCCGCGGGCAGGTGGGTGGGCTTTTTTCATAGCACTGAACAAAGAGTAGCCTTCCAGATACAGGAAAATCACCCAAAAATTCAGGAAAAAAGATGGCGGCAAGCACGGACCAGCACAGACAGAACCAGATTCATGACACCAAAATTACATCACCAGCAGGTCGCTAACAGTTCGGGCGATCTGGTCCGAACCGGGAGGTACCCACCCCTGCTGTGGATTTTACCATTGCATTGGAGCTCTTTTGAGCTCTCTGCTGGAATTCTAGCACCCACTGGGAATTAATAAGAAACCTTAGAAAGAGTTAAGAGGAATATAAGGTGTACTAATTAATTTTAATGGATTCTCCTCAGATGGGTAGCAATGTCACTTGGTATGACTGACAGTTTCGCCTCCTTGTGATATTTAATAAATTATTATTGTTTTACATATAGTTTATTTCAGTAACCAACCAGGAGGTGTTTTTTTTTTAACATACGAAAGCCTGGATTCTCTTGATGCATAATTGATGAATCCGTCGGACCTGACCTACTTTCAGTCTCATTCAGTACACAGACTATAGTCTGCATGAGGGCTTTTGAAAATTTTTATCTGCTATGTTGTTTTTGAGTACTTTGGAACATTATGAAAGGTAGCAAAAGGATGGCCAGGCAAATTTAGACGATGATACTTGCCCATTTTTCTGTACAATTCAGTCGTTTTTAAATCTTATCTTAATAACTGTTGCATTTTGATTGGCACTCTACTAGTTTAGCATCAAAATGTTGTAATCTCCTCACACATTATTATAATTTCCACATGTCCTGTGAGTTGACAGAAGACTTTAGTATCCTTTATAAAACAAATGCTGCATAATCTCTCTGGATCCTGTCAAATGATAGTTCACTGTGCTATTTCTACAACACATAAACTTTTAATATTATACATGATCTCCCTTAGGCATGAATATCAGCTGGATGACTTTGGGCCAATTACTTTCTCTCAGCCTGACCAATATCACACTGTTGTTAAGTGGAAAATGGGAGGTAAACACAATAGAAAGGAGTGCTGCTTTGACTTGCCCTCAAATAAATGGATTAAAGTTAAATAGATTTTTTGCAATAGGCGTTTGTTTTGTATAACTTTTTATAAATAATGTTTTAGTACTTGAGGTTTTGTTTTGTTGCTTGATTAGGGGTTAAGACAGAATTGAAATGCCAACAGTAAGGTATGTTATCTCATTTCAACTTTAGGATCACCAGTGCATGGTCTAACCTACAAATTGCCACATTTCAGCTTGTTGAATATGACTTAGAATTTAGAAGTCGATAACTAATCAATTTTTGAGTAAGATAATCTGTTTCCGTAATATATATATCCATTTGATTGGGGATTCATAATTTCTATGTATTAAGTAATTTTTCACAATTTTTGGAAGCCTTTTGTAACAATGAATTTTGTCTTTACGTTTTTGTGTATCCATTTCCCCTAAATTGTGCCTGCAGTTATATTTTCTTCCTAATAATCAAGTTCTCTATACCAAATCTTTTAAATGTTGAGTTGCTTTCTGAAGGAAATGTATTTGTCCTAGATTAGCATATATCGAAGCAAGTGTTAATATTTAGTTGTCCCATTTCCTTTTATAAAACTAAACCTCCTATGCTTTTGGAATTTTTTTTTTATTTCATTTAATTTGCCATCTTGGTTTATTTGTACTCCTAGAAAATATTTTTATAAAATAATCATTGTTAATGTCTTTCTTTATATATGTTTCTTATAGCATTACTACAGATGTATTTAAATATTTGAAATATTTACTAATTGTAGTTCTTTTGATTAGAATTCTTAAACTTCTACATTCAAAGAAAAAAACTTTCTTGGTCACTCGCAAGGATTTTCTTGCTAATATTAATTTATTTTTCATATAATTTAGATCAGTGTTTCTCAACTTTGGCAACTTGAAGATGGGTGGCCTTCAAGCTTCCAAAATCCCATCTTCAGGTTGCAATGGTTGAGAAACCAGTGCCTGCCTGCCTGTCTGGATCTGGGAGTCCCCTAGGATCTTAAGCTTTCTTATTCTCCACAACCTTTCTCTCACAGTCTTTGTATCTTCATGAAGCAAACTCTCTATTTGCATAGTCAATATTCTTATCCATAGGTTTTAGATCAGGAAACAATCGATTAAGTTTTCTCACCAAATAATCAATTATATCAACATTCTCAGCAGTTTCTTTAATATCTCTTTCCTTTACATTATTTCTTTTGCAGTACTGTGATCTTGTAAATTCACCAAATGTATCTTATTTGAAATATCGTTTTTGAACCTTTTCTATCTTAGATATATTCTGTATGCCAGAATCATATGATTGGCTATCTATTTAAACTTTACTAGACATTTGCTTGACATTTCCTTAAATTTTGTATTAATTTATTATGCCTGATAAATTTTCTCTTATCATTATAGTCTTTTCCCATTTCAGTTTTAGGTGTTGCCTGAGTTGTCTGATCAATACTAGATTGAATGAGAATCAATGTATTGTTTACCATAATGACTTATCTTAGATGCTTCACCTCTCTTTGTCTTTATTGTTGATTTATTCCTGTTTGTTGCTGGAGGAATGATGAGCTTCATATATTTGTGGTTTCTTCAGATAGGCTGTAATTGCTTTGCTTTTATGTGAGCACCTTTTTTGTCTTCTAATTATATTCTTTGTTATCATTGATCTCCTGCAGGTGATATAGTGGGACTTTACGAAGCAGCTGGACAAAATAATCAGATCTGCACAGGAATTGTCACCCGGACAGCCTCCAATTCAATTACTATCGCAGTTGATGAGCCTCAGAGTAACCTTGTGAGTTTAGATCAGGAGAATTTGTACCGTCTGTTGAAACTTGCCAATGATGTTACATACAACAGACTCAAAAGGTAAACTAACAAAGAATGAAATTTTATGTCTTAAACAAAGAATAAGAAATTATTTAATAACCAGAATGCTTGAAAAGAAGCAAGGGAAATAGTTATTTGAGGGATAGCTGGGAGATACTTGTCCATTTGCTCCATTGTACCAAGATTTTGGATGATAGCCTCATCTTCCTAAGTTCTGGAACTCAAAGATGCATGAACATTTCTCTATTTTTTTGTTCACTGGTATTTCTCTATTTTGTTCACTAGTATTTCTCTATTTTTGTTTCATTTTTTGTTCACTGGCTGCTGCATTTTTGTCATACACTTTGTAATGCATATATTGGCAACATATGTTCATAATCTGAGCCTTTCACTTGTGAAAACGATGAAACAAGTAGGCTCCACCAGATGGCATGTGCCTGTTGGGTTAAGTTGGCGTGTGATTGGAAGTTTTTTTAGACTTGAATGAAGGAGTTAGTGGAAGAGAAGCTAATTTAACTTTACAAGACTGATAATTATTAAGTTCCTGGGAAGTTTTAGTATGGTTCTGAGACTACGATATGTCATTTCAAGCTGATCACACAACATTTGTAATTATTTAGGATATTATTGTTTGGTGTTGTTTCCTAAGCTCTGAAGGAGTTGTCTTTAAGATTCAGTTCCTTTTATTTTCTTCTCTTTGGAAGGGCTTTAAATGCACTTAACCACTATGGGTCTGGTCCAGCATCTGATCTTATTGATGTGCTGTTGTGTTCTTCTGAACCTAGTGATTCCAATGATACAAGTAAGAACTCTTTCTGGTTTTTTTTCTTTAATAAATGGTGAAAAATATGTGGAAATGAAGAAGTTATTCAGTATGCGTGATTTAATCCACAACTGGTGTCCCCAAAAAGCCTTCCTCTCTTTCCCTCTGCGATGCTTTTGAAGAAAAGATACAAACCTCCTTTTCTTCATTCAGTGCCATTTTGCACTGACTTGGCATATATTAAGCAAATATAAATATTTACTTCATATATCTGAGCAAGTATTGTTCTGTATTGTCTTTATAGATTTTTACAGCACAAGTACAAATGTGTATTCATTTATCAAAACGATACTTGTTGACTAGATTCTCACATCCTGCTAAGGCATAACACATTAATGCAGGGTAATTGTTGAGGCTTAGACAGTGTGGGATAATGCATATCTTGACAATTCTCCCTCTAATTTTCCACCTTTAGTAAACATTCTAGCAAGGAACAGAAATTTGTCCATTTGTTTTGTTTTTCACCATTTAGATGTAACTTGCAATTATTTCCTGCACTTTCCTAGTTGAACATAATTACCTCAGGCTTTGCTCCTATTTAGTATTGTTCCTGAAGCATTTCATTTATTTTAATCTATGCCTTAGTCTCAGTATATACAGTACACTGCTTTTAATTGCATTTAGCAAATCTTCAATCCCATATTCACGAAAAGCATTCCATAATTCAAACATATTTATAATCTACTTTCTTTAAATCAAGTGTCTAAACTTGCTTTTTCACATTAGTATATTTCTCAAGTCTGAAGAACAAAAATCTGATCTGCTAGTGTATGCACCTCCCCTTCTGGTTTAAAATCAAACCGCATTGTCTAATTTTGCTTATTACCACCTCTCATACTCATAATCCAAACCCCAGATTATGTCCATCCAGCACTCATGCTGCGTACTCTCCATTTGTCTTTATAGATCCTGTGCAGATAATGTTCAACATTTCATAAACCGACTCTTTATTTTTCTGTTTCCATTTATCAAGAACCCAATTATACCAGTAGACACATTTCCTACTGTTAGCAAGCCTAGTAATATACTTACACTGAAATCTGTAGAGAGATTTTTCCCCCTTAACTTGAGTGAAACAACTTAAATTACCTAAAAAATTATAGATGGCTATATAAGTGGTTTTAAAAAATAAATGAGCAATGAGGAAAAGATCACAGTTGTATAATGCCTCCTTCCAGTGTATAATAATGGCACACAATGGTTTGATTAATGTTGTGAGAACCGTGAACTTGATCACTATGTTAAACAATAAAACATACTTTAGTATACCTGTACTGATGTATACTTTAGTGTATACATCAGTATAAGTTAAAATGAAGCCATATATATATGTGTGTGTGTGCATGTGTTTGTGTAGGATTTAAAGGCCAATTATAAAGGCCAACCAATAGAAATAAAGGCCAATCGATATGTCAGAAAAAACACATATAATAAAATGGGTTATTCTATTCTGAATAGAAGAGAGAGTATACTTTCAGAAACTCGCCTACATTTAAAAATAAGTACCCAGAAAGCTCACGATAGAGAAACCTAGAATTTGGGAATCCTATATAAAGACAGTTGGTAACCACCAGAGGTCAGCATTTTTCTATGAGCAACAGAACCATAACAGTGCTATTGTCACTTTTCCCAAAATGTGCTGCTTCTGCAGAAAAAAAAAAGACTTAGGCATCCCTGTAAAGCCTGACAAATTCTGCCTTTAAGTGCTGCCTTTAAGAATCAAGGGCAGCAGGTGTACCTCTTTTCCCTTCATCATTTCCTATAATCATTTGATCACACTGAATTCTAACCAACTAGAACATCAGATCAATTTTATATGAGTTTTTAATCTGTGGTAAAGGCTTGTATAAGCAATCAAATACCTGTTGGTGCTCCTGGACAGCTTTTAGTTTAGTGGTTGAGTGGTTTTTCTTCTATGTTTTAAATAGTTCCAGTTAAAGTTTGGGAATCATTTTATCCTGATGTATTAAAGAAAAGGTTTAAAATGTGATGCTTTGATTGTGTTAACTGGGAAACAGAAACAAGAGTATGCTGTTGTACTCCTGTCCTGCTTTAGCCTTGCCATTTGGTCACCACAGTAGGAGCAGATGCTGAACTGAGCAGCCCTTTGGTCCTGGACAGCAGTTGCTACATTCTTAGAAGGGATGGGTCATAAAAGAAACAGCAAATTTTGCTGTTTGAAACTGCCTGAAGACAGTTTCCTGAAGCTTACAGCCAAATAAATGTGTACATACAGTACATTACTTTCTTCAGCATTATGTTTTTTGATAGCTGTGTGCAGGTGCACTTGGTGTCACTCAGAAGTAACTGAATTTCAGCCCCATAGCAAAAAACAGGTCCACTTTCTTAAATACTAGTAGCATTTAAGTAATAAAATCCAAAAGAAGGTGTGCAGAAAAAGCCCAAACCAACTTGCCATAAATCATGATATATTTTGAGGTTGACAGTAAATACTGCCTCTTTTTCTCTTTTCCCTAATACTTGCAGTCTTTCCTTGAGAGAACATAAAAATGGCAGTTTATAAATTGCTTATACCTTTAGTGAATTGTGAAAAATAAGAAGTTTAAATACTGGGGCAAAATCATTGCTGTGAATGAATGCAGAATTTGTTCCATGAATTAATCTTTCAGGTAATTTAATGTGGTAAAAAAGCTTCTGTCTTTTTTCTAAAACTATCTCATATTTCTCACCTGCATCATAGATGCGCTGTCCTGTTCTTGAATCTGTTCTGCAGAAAAATACTGAATACATTATAATTTTCTCTAATGATTATTTATGCACCTTGGCAAATAGGCACCTTATCAGCTTGCCTGACATGCCTTTCCTTATTCTGCATTTGTCAGCTGATAAATGAATCTGATCTTGTGAATAACTTAGAATGCAGTATAAAATGCCAAGTAGAGCCAAAAGCTGCTTTAGCATTTGTGATGTATAGGACTTTTGGCTTTTGAAGGTGTACCTTAGTCATGACTAACAAACCAGAGCTCATTCATGCTGTCACAAGAGCTGGAATCTTTCATTTGTACTATTTTGCTAAGGGCTGCAATATTGCCTTAATCATCAGCAAGAAGTGGAACATAAGTATGGAAAATGCACTAAAAGTTTGTTTTTTTTAACAAAAGAAAAGTTCCTATAGCTCATGTTAAAGTAATTGAAAGTTTAATATGTTAAAGTGTTTACAATTTTTAAAGGTTGATTTTGTATGTGGAAAGAGGATTTACTTAAACGTTCTTATTTTTAGGCATTAAAAGAAATTTTGATTGTGCATGTGATATTTTTAACAATAAAAGCAATATAAAACATAGCAAAAAAGCTTAAAACGACATGTTGCTTGGATCAGCAGTCCCCAACCTTTCTGGTTCCGCGAACTGGCAGCAGTGGTGGTGGGGGAGGGATAATTTTGCGGGTTTGCCCGCCATTTGCGCAGCCCAGTTCCCAACGGGCCCCAAACTGGTACCAGTCCATAGACAGGGAGAGTTGGGGACCCCTGGCTTGGATAATCTATGAAATATAATTAGAAATATAGGATGATGATAACTCTCTAATATATTATTTACCAATCATTACAAAACTTGCTGTTACTATGATTTTACGAGCGTCTGTAATTTGTTTTTTGGGTTTTTAAACAAACTTGCTATTTGCATTATTTTAATAAAATCTGTCTGAGAAACAGTTTTATGGTAAAACTGTAATGCTAGCACCTCTCTATTTCTTGCAGAAGAGCCATTCCAATCGGGCATCTTAGCAGTAGCAAATTTGGAGAGAGAATTATTTTCTTGCCATTCAGAATGCAAAACCTTTTGGCATCCTGATCCAGCAAAGTGGCATTGCTGCCCCTTTTGACGTGCCAGCTCCTATAGCTAGAGAGGAATTAAATTGCCCATTTAGTGTCTGTTGCCAGTCTGAAATTAAAAATGCCTGTTCCAAGAGCATTTGCCAAACTAACGATGATGACAACAACTCCTACTTACCAACTGCTCCCCTATATATAAAATTGCTGTTTATATTTTAGTTGATTTCCTCCGGATTTGGATGAATAAATGTTCTTCTGCTTCTTCCTGCAATACTGGCATCAGCCAAGCTAAAAGCCTCCTCATCTTTGCAATTGAAAAGTTGATGGGATGAAGAGGAGGAGGTAGACTGTAATAATAATCATGGTATAATAATAGAATAGAATAGAATAACAGAGTTGGAAGGGACCTTGGAGGTGAAATCTTTTGGTATATATGTAAGGAGATATTGGAATT
>JANHGD010009858.1:33525-44373 GCA_027560375.1 Imantodes cenchoa
ATGTATTTATATTTATTTATATTTATTGTTGTATGGTTTTTATTGATGGCTGTGAACCGCCCTGAGTCCTTCGGGAGAAGGGCGGTATATAAATCTAATAAACAATAGTACCTGGGTGGGAGCAGCTCCCTGTGCGGCTGCTGCACAACCTGTTGCTGCCCTCCATGACCTCGGCTCTGGGCATGCCCTGCTGCTGCTCTCACAACGCCCACTGGCCAAGCTCCTGGCATGCTCCAACCTCTGCTCACCTTGCCTGTTGGCCCTTCTGCTACTAGTACACTTCTTGGCCACAGCAGCTGCCATAGTGGCTGCGAAGCAGCTGCCCATGCTGCTGCTGGCCTCACGGGCTCTTTGCTCTTCTGGCTTTGCTGCTCTTGGCCGTCCTGCTGGGATGCTCCTGTTCTTGCGGCGCCTGCAGGCCAAGCTCTCAATTCATCCTGGCCACTGCCTGCTGGCTCTGCTTCTGCTGGAACACTTCTTGATCGCAGCCAGCGCTGTACTGGCTGACATGTGCGCTGCTTTCACACTATGTCTATTGTGAAGCTTTGTGTCAAGGAAGGTGTATGCTTCTTCCCTTTCTCCCCATCCTCCTGCGTCTGCTCCATTTCGGCTTTCACAGACAACCATCCACTAAGGATGGAGGTTCCCTCATAGGACACAATCAAACTTCCAACCCAACAGCAAGCCAGGCTGGATGGAAGGCGAGGGAGCAGCAGAGCAGCTGCAGGTGAGGTAATGCGGAAGACGGCCAGGGCATGTTGGTGTGAGTGTGCCACGGGGCTTTTTGGCCAGCTCCTGCACTCCCCCGAAATGAGTGGCACGACCACTGAAGGGGAAAAACCGGCAAAGATGTTTGTGCAGCAACCTGACTAGCAGTCCCTCACCGTGCAGGTCTTCCAATGTGAAAGGAGGCAGATGTGCTGAAAGCTTGGCCTGCGGGTGCTGCGAGAACAGCAGGAGCATCCCAGCAGGGTGGCTGAAAGCGGCACTGCCAGGAGGGCAAAGAACTCCCACGAGGCCAGCAGCAACAGTCTGCAGCCAGTATGGCACCTACCATGGCTGAAAAATGTCCCAGAACCAGCAGGCAAGGTGGGCGGAGGCTGGGACGTGCCGAGAACTTGGCCCGTTGTGGCTGAGGGCAACCAGACGGTGAGATGGAGAGAGCAGGCCGGCAGGAGCAGCACTCCTGTTCCTGTTGATCCTCGTGCTTGCCACCTCCTATAGGTAAAGAAAAATAAGACATCCCCCCAAAATAAGCCCTACTGCTTATTTTGAGCCCCCAAGAATATAAGACATGGTATTATTTTTTGGGAAATACGGGTAGTGCATCTCCAGCAATTAATAAGTATATTAATTTGGGGATATTTCTGTCAGGGTTCCGACCGATGCCCTAATTAAATCTTGAGCCTCAAGCAAGCTTCAAAAGCAATCCAGTTATTTATTAGGAGCATCATGTTGGCATGGACCAAGTAACGGCAACTTGACCTCACTTAATTTGCGCTTTGGTTCTGACCCTGTTTCCCACTTCCCCCAAGGAAGTGTCATCAGTCAGATTCTCCACTGAAGCATTTCTGCAGGTTGTAGAATTCACTCCCTCCGGCCACTGTGGATCCGTGGAGGTGGCCTTGGCATTTGCCGGCTGGAATGTGCTTTGTTTTGACTGAAGTGCAAATTCCTCGATGGAGCTGCGAGGCTCAATTCCCCATCCCCCTGCCTATGGCAACTCAATAGCAATAGCAATAGCACTTAGATTTATATACCGCTTCATAGTGCTTTACAGCCCTCTCTAAGCGGTTTACAGAATCAGCATATTGCCCCCAACAATCTGGGTCCTCATGTTACCTACTTCGGAAGGATGGAAGGCTGAGTCAACCTTGACCAAGTGAGATTTGAACTGCTGAACTAGCAGTCAGTCGAAGTAGCCTGCAGTACTGCACTTTAACCGCTGCGCCACCACAGCAGGTGAAGAATGCTTCGCAAGTTGACAATTCAATCTGTTCTAAAGGTTGCATCAATTTTACTAGTTACTAGTTCCAGTTGGTGCAAAATGGAGTGGCCCACATGGTTTTGTGCAGACCCCGGTGTGCACATGTATCACCTCTCCTGCGGGAGCTGCATTGGTTGCCGATTTGCTTCTGGGTGCAAGTCAAGGTGCTGGTTGTCTCCTTTAAAGCCCTTCATACAGGATGGAGGCCATTAAATGGCTTGTGTGATTGGCTGTTGCTGGGGCGGGAGGTGGGGGGTGGAATTTTATTACATTATTTGGTTTTTTAAATTCGTTTTACTGTTTTTAAATGTGGTTTTTTAATACTTTGTAAGCTGCCTTGAGTCACCATGGGCAAATAGGCAGCAATATAAATATAATAATGATAATAATAATAATAATGTAAAAATTGTCATATTTTAAGTTAAACTGCAATTCAGTCTGAATACACAAAGTACATTTGAAGGTTTGTAGTATATTAAAAATGAACAAAAATGAAATATCCATTTTGACTTTATCAGTGTGCAACTCATTCCTTTTTTGCAGTTCCTGTAAGCTACATTTTTACCTTTTAATTCATATGCTTTATGTCCTTAAGTTTTTTTTATAAATCCATAATTTTCTCTGTAAAACAATTTTCTTAATGGAGAACATGTAGCATATATACAGTAGATATAATAAGTCAACATATACCTGTTAAAACGCCAGATTTTTGTGATGTAAAAAAACAGACCAAGATAAAATCAGTAGAATTTTTTCCACCTTTAATATAACAAGCTGTACAATTCAATTGAAAAACAAACAAATGCTTTAGGGGGGAAGTAACAAAAAAAGTATTCCCATTTCCCTAAAATAAGACCTATCCAAAAATAAGACCTAACATGTTTTTGTCTGTGCGCCTGATATAAGCTCTACCCCCAAAATAAGCCCTACTTAAGAGCCTGCGTAGCTGGCAGCCTGTCCATCTGGTTGCTCGCAGTACTGCAGAGGGCTGGAATGCCCCATGCGCCCCACACCAGCTTACCTCAGGGCCCTCGCAGCCAAGCCATCCATGCCCCAAAACCTTGCAGGGACAGCACTGGCAGTCATCCACATGGCCTCCAGCCTACTTTTGCTTGCTTGTGGCCACAACAGAGCAGGAGGCCGAGCAGTATGTTGGTGCCATGGCCGTGAGGTAAGGCAGGTAGTTGGGCGTGGATGGCCTGGCTGTGGGGGCCCTGAGGTAACCCAGTGTGGAACATGTGGGGCAGCTCCACCCCCTGCCTCATGGTTCTGGCACCAGCATGTTACTTGGCTTCCTGCTCCACTGCGGCCACGAGCAAGAAGTGTACCAGCGGCCACACAGGGTCCTGCTGGAAGTGTACATACCCTCTCATAAGTAGGGATGTGTCTTAGCCTATCAGATTCAAAGTGATGTTAAATAGTACACACCTGCCATCAAGTAAAGTGACTCTGATCAAGCCCTTATAAAGTTTAGCTGTTCTAGTAATTTTCTTACACTTATTCAGTTGCCTCTTACAGCAAAAGCCATGGTTTGCAAAGAGCTTACAAAGCATCAAAGAAATCTCATTGTTGGAAGGTATCAGTCAGTAGAAGGGTACAAAGAAATTTCCGAGGCATTGACTATAGTATATACCAGGGGTCTGCAACCTGCGGCTCCAGAGCCACATGCAGCTCTTTGGGCCCTTTGCTGTGGTTCCCTGTCACTCTGTCACGGCAGAGGAATGAAAGAGCCATCGCCCTGTTGCGGCAGTAGCATGCCAGAGCCTCAGTGGGAGCGAAGCACCCCTGCACTTGCCTTTGTGCAGCAACAGCATTCTGCCTTCATCGCGGTACATCGCCAGCAAAGAGGGCTGGAAGAGAACGACAGAGGCAGATCTTGTGGGGTGATGGCCATCCCCCAAGCCTGGCCTTCCTCGTCCCTTGTCAGTGGGGCCAAGAGAAAGAAGGGAACAGCGTGGGAAGTGCTTCTCTCCCCCACCAAGCGCTGAGCACAACAGTACAGTGGGAGGGGGAGATGGCCCAGCAGAAGCACCCCCATTGGCGAGTTGGATGGTGGAAAGGCATGGCCCAGCTTTTGCAGCAGGATGCTGTTCCAGACCAAGCTGCCACCTTTGAAACGTGCTGCTTTCTGTTGTCTGTGCCTTCCTCGATCTCAGTTCTTTTGCCCCAGTGAGAGTTGTTTCTGCTTGCTTTCTTTTCCTGTGCCTTCCCTGGACAGTGATGGCTGGGGCCATGGGAGGGGAGGCAGCAGAGGCATCAGGGCTGCTCCCACTGCTCAGCAAGCCAGGCCTGGAAGAGCACAGAGAGTTGTGGGCGAGTGCTGGAGGGTCAGAAGACATGCTCCGATATCATCCCAACACGTGTTTCCAGCACACACTTCTCTGTCCCAAAGTAGGATTGAGTGGGGGGAAGGCAGCGAGGGAAGAGGGAAGGGAAGGAGAGAAGGAGAAGCCCAGCTGGCTTTCCTTTGGTGTGGGGCAGGGGGAAGCCCAATACGCCCTCCATGGCCTGCCCGCTGATAGAAAAAGGGAAAGTGAGAGATGAGAGAGAGAGATGAGAGGGGGAGGGAAAGGGACACACAGAGAGAAAAAGAGAAAGAAGAAAAAGAGAGAGGGACAGGTGAGAGAATGAGACATGAGAGAGGGAGGACCGGAGAGAAAAAGAGAAGGAGAGATGAGAGAGAGGGAGGGACAGGAGATAGAGAAAAAGAGATGAGAGAGAATGAGAGATGAGAGAGAGGGAGGGACAGGGAGATAGAGAAAAAGAGAGACAGGGAGAGAAAGATGAGAGGGAGACAGAGAGGAAGAAAGAGATGAGGGAGGGAGGGAGATGGGACAGAGAGAGGGAGAGAAACAGAGGGAGATACCTATTTCCTCCCCCAAAAAACATAAGCCACAAAACCTGGATAGGCATGGCTGGGTGGGTCATGTGACTGGGTGGGAATGAGTGACGTCAAGTTGGCCACGCCCACCCAGGTTTTGTGGCTCCCAGTGTTTTGTTTTATGTGGGAAATTGGCCCAAGTGGCTCTGAGTATTCAAGGTTGCAGACCCCTGGTATATACCATGGAACATAGTGAAGACAGTCATCAACAAATGGAGAAAATATACCACAACAGTAACATTAGGTTTTGGGTCAACTGGATGTCCCTCCAAAATTGAGGAAAAAATAAGAAAAGTGGTCTGAGAGGCTGCCAAGAGGCCTATAGCAACATTTAAAAAGCTGCAGGAATTTCTGGCAAGTACTGAGTGACAACAATTTCAGATACTCTTCATATGTCTGGGCTATGGAGTAGGGTTGCAAGATGGAAGCCTTTTCTTAGAAAAACATCCAAGCCTGGCTAAATTTTTGCAAAAATCTACATCAAGTCTGACAAGCAGGTAGGAAAATGTGTCAGATGAGACCAAGGTTGAACTTTTTGACTCCAGTTCCAAAAAATATGGTTGGCACAAGAACAGCATTCCATTACCAAAATTACACAATATCCACAGTAAAGCCTGGTGGTGGCAGCATTATGCTTTGGGGCTTTTCTTTAGCTGGAACTGGGGCTTTAGTCAAGATGGAAGGAATTACGAACAGTTCCAAATATTTTTGACAAAAACCTTCACACCTCTGCTAAAATACTGAAGGTGAAGCGGAATGTCACTTTCAACACAACAATGACTTAAAGCATACTTCCAAACTGACAAAAGAATGGCTTCACCAGAAAAAGACCAAAGTTTGGGAATCGCTCAAAGTCTGGACCGAATCCAATTGAAAATATGTGGGATTACCTGAAGAGGGGTGTGCACAGAAGATCCCCTCTCAATCTGAGAGTTGTGGAGCACTTTTTCAAGGAAGAGTGGCAGATACCCAAGGCAAGATATATTATGTTTGATTGGCTCTTATCTCAAAAAACCAAATACTGTCAGAAAATCAAAAGGTGCTTCAAATAAGTATTCAAACATTCACACTGATACCACAGTATTGTACATTTGTTATTTTCCCTCCTACAAGATTTGTTTTTCAGCTTGTATGTTATATTAAAGGTGGAAAAAATTCTAGTGATTTATCTTGGCCAGATTTTTTAACGTGTTAAAAACCTGGCATTTTAACAGGTGTTATAGGCTTTTTATATCCACTGTAAATAGTTCAAATTATCAGGTTTTAAAGCAAGCTAAAATCTGTGTGCAGTAATGAATTTCCAAATATATATCCAATGCTTCTCTTTTTTTCACACCATTTCAGGTGCATAGCTTCCTCCACTATAGCTGAGATTGTTGGTGGAGATTAAAAGCCAGCCCCTTTTTTCATTTAAGTTATTGTTGATAGTAAGTGATAATGTGATAGTAAGATATCTTTCATAGAAAAAAACAGCAATCCAGACCATAATTCAAGTAACACGAATCAATTTCTGTTTCAAAAAATACATTTTTGAGAATACTTTCCAAGTTTCAGGCTCACTTAAGCTCATTTGATCTTTGAGGGGAAAAATAGTTTCTGTACAGAATTCCAAGGGCCCAGGTCTTGCAAAAATTGGTAACTCCTGAAACAGTAATCGAAGGCAATTGTCTGAAGTCCTAAAGCCTGAAGGGCTAGAAGTTGTTCAAAAGATTCAAAGCTTGGATAATAACAGGAAACAGGAAATTTTGAGCTATAGTACACATGGCAAATTGTATCAAATCTTGTAAACATTAGCAGTTTAATTATTACTTTTTGTTAATACAAATTTATTAGTTTTCAGTTTTTTCTTTATAGACATCTATTAAGACATGTACAATATAACAAAATAATTAAAAGCTGCCTACAAGAACACAGAACTCATGTTCAGAGCAACAGCATACCTAATACTTGATTAGAATTTCTAAATTACTCACAACACTCTGGATACCATATCACCATTTAATTTCTTTCTTGTGGTTTCTTCTGTTTTTACTATGGTGAGGTTTATTAGTTTATTTACCAAATTTATATAGCCACTTATTGTATCATGCAAGAAGTGATTCTGGATGCTATACTGCAAAAAAAAAGTGTGCCTATCAAACATAGTCATTAAAAAAACCTATAAAAACTACACATCAAAAATATGCAATAGGTTCCAAGTGCCAGGAAATAAAAAATATTCATGAAGAATAATATTAATATTACACTAATTCATGAATATTTTTCTCTCCTAGCACTTGGAACATATTTGCATACATTTCTGAATTCTTAGTGACAACACAAAGACTATATTTTAACAGAATAACAGAGTTGGAAGGAACCTTGAAGGTCTTCTAGTCCAAGTCCCTTCTCAGGCAGGAAACCCTATTCCATTTCAAACAAATGGTTGTCCAATCTCTTCTTAGACAAATTTGTTCCACTGATTAATTGTTCTGTCAGGAAATTTCTCCTTAGTTCTAGGTTGCTACACTCCTTGATTATTTTCCATCCATTGCTTCTTGTCCTGCCTTCAGATGCTTTAGCGAACAGGTTAACTCCCTCTTCTTTATGGCAACCCCTTATATATTGGAAACTTTTGAAAAAGTTTGTCTTCATAAAGCAACTTATTAAGGAATGTACAGGGTTCTGCATAGAACAGCTTAAAAATCATTATTTTATGAACCTTCACTGAAAGTTATACTAGAAACTAAAAAGTTATTAATGATTTATATAATTTAGACTATAGCCAAAATAACTCATTTAGAAAAATGTTTATTTATCACACAATAAGTACATGTTAGTAGAAAAAAGTTTAAAATTCATAAATAACAATAGTATTTTACAGTATTTTAGTGTTTATCATGCTGAAAGTAAATCTACCTTCTCTTTTCTTCTATTAGCTAAGTGAGCTTCAATTATTTCTCCAAACAGATTTCTTTTTAGCAGACTATATGCAAGAGGCAACAACTGGCTGATAATCTTGTGAAAATACTGCAAAAAAATTAAAAGACAATAGTAATGGTTTTATTGAAATTGATAATGCATTTCAGAGCAACATAAATGCTTTGTTTTTCAATTCTACCTTTTTCTCAATTTCTTAAGCACTGAAATTATTATACAGATAGCTATTCCCTACTGACCCTTTGTCTATGGAGATTTTCAGTCATCCAGGCCATAGTTGTCCCAAAGGTGCTTTTCCAAAAGGAACTGGACTTTGGTTTTTCTTGAAGATGTTTAGCTTATCATCCAACAAGCTTCTTAAGTTCTGACTGAATTGAGGAAGCTTCTTGGATGAGAAGCGAAACATCTTCAAGGAAAAACGAAGTCCAGTTGTCTTTTGAAAAAGCACATTTGGAACTACTGAACTTTTGGAATAATTTGTTTCAGAGCCACATATGAGAGAGACAAGGATTCATATCTCAAACAGTTACTACAGAGAAAAACATGAACTTACATGTGACCCACAGCAGAAGAGGTCTATGCCCAGTTCATATCCCATTCCATAGTCACATTCATCATTAGCAAACTGAACAAAAGTTAACATTTCCTGAATAGGAGCAAAGGCTTTCAATCTCTGGTCATCATTAGGAGCATCTACAATGGTTTTACAAATTCTTTTGAGATTTGCTACAAAGAAAAAAATTCCATAACAACTATATTACAATATATTCTAGGACTACACAATTTTTTAAATTTGATTTTGGAGAGATGCATTTTGGATGCACAGGAGCACAAATTGCAACTATCTGCAATTCATTAAGGCAGCTGCAATCTGTTTCTTCTGCTTTGTGCTTCACACTGCTTTGCACATTTGGAAGCACCTCTTCCAAATCAAAAAAGCACTGCACACCTCTATATATTCTCTTTACGTGCACTATATGTATTATTCTAAAATAAAATAATTTTTAACTGCACAATATATGCTAATCTGTACTATAAATCTTCCAAGATTTTGATAGTATCATATTCCTGGTCAATATTAATATAAAATGGAGGTTAGTTGATATTATTTTCCATCACCTGTCTTACAAAATAAGTGCAGAATTACAACCTAAACTCCCACTAAAATCAAAGGGACTTAATGAGTTTCAGGATAGACATTCAGTTGTTGCTATAGCAAAGACTACGACATGCTTTTAATGATATGCTCAGTATAAGAATATCTTGTCTTTATAACAATTATTTGTCTGTTCTATTGAATTCTGTTTTTATAAATGACCTTATTAGATAAAAACATGAGGAAAAACCTAATAACTGACTATGCTAATTTTTAAAAATTATTACTGTCCACTCTGGTAGACTCTGGGAAGATATGTTCATTGTTTCTTTTTAAAGGCATTTGGCTACAGTCAAATGTCTAAATGCACACCATTAATAATGACTCTAAGGAAGTTTTAATTTTGTATTTTGAGAAAACTTCTATAATACCTACCGTTTGTTTCAGGAAGCTCTCTGTATCCAACATTATTTTTATCTACAGGAACAACTAAACCAGCTCCATGAAATGTCTTTGTTACTATCTGTTTTGAAAAAAAAACCAAGTACTTTACATACCTTAACATTAGATAATGTGTGTAAATACACTAGTCTTCAAATAAAAAGCATATGTTTTACTTTTGTGTAATTGATTAATAAGTCAAGTGCACATTTAAGTAAGATATCCTGCTAATTTGAAAGAGAAGGAAAGAGAAGACTCCTAGGTAAATTGATTATTGCCTAGGGATTCCACTAATAATTACCCTCTAATGTCATCTCTCTTATATACTGCATTATCAAACAAATGGCAAGCTTATAGACTAGATAGTAGTTGCAAATTAAGTGGGCCTAAGAGGAATAAAGTATCAAGGCTGCATCATATTTGCTGACAAGCAACCAAATGCCCTTTTAAAGAAAAAAACTAACTGTGGTTGCCTCTTATAACCACAACAACAAATTATCAGATGTAAACAAAAGCTTGCACCTATCATGGCATTCACAACAGGAGGCCTGTTTTGTTTACTTCAATTCATGCAACCAAAATAATGGTGACAAATTCAGTGAGAATGCTGGTGATTTTATTCACAAAATGGCCATGAAGAGTTTTAAAGAGCTTTACTACCTCCTGCTAGATTCTTGTGGAAAAGGCAATTCACCACTGGAAAGAATTTAGCTGGCCTTGTGCAGATATAAGAGTGACAGTTGTTCATCTATTTATTGTTGGTGAAATATAACAAACTATCCTACAAGCAATCCTCATTTATCAACCACAGTTGGAATCAGCAACTTGGTCATTGTGAAGTTGTTGCTAAGTTTTTAATGAGTACTAGTTTTAATATTTGTAAGCTGCAGTGCCCAGAGTTGTCTCTGATGAGAAGGGTGACAAATCAATTTAACAAATAAATAA
Source organism: Imantodes cenchoa (assembly GCA_027560375.1). Lineage (NCBI taxonomy): Eukaryota > Metazoa > Chordata > Lepidosauria > Squamata > Dipsadidae > Imantodes > Imantodes cenchoa. The sequence goes on from JANHGD010009858.1 coordinate 43,795, forward strand.
ATAAATAATAAATGGTGCTTATGATTTTACTTCAGCTTTGCTTTAAAGGACCTACAAAGGTCATAAATGCAGGAACTGGTTGCAGAGTTACTTTTTCATCACCTTCATAACTACAAACAGTCACTAAACAGGGACTACTTTAATAATGTAATAACTATACAATATAAAAGCCTTTATACACAATAGTATTAAGATAAAATAAACAAAAAATCACAAATTCCATATCATGGAAAGATAATGGATATGTTCAAGATGGTGGACAGGCTGCAACAGTTGTAACGAACTCTTCCATAATTTAAATTTACATTTAAAGAGGTTATTCCTTTTCCTTTACATTTTTAAATCACTTTTGACTTTTTTCTAATCCATATCTGATTGTTTACATGAGCACATATAGTGAGGCTACCAATTTGTTTTTAGCTACATTTTACAAACCAAGAGGCCTCTTAAAAGCTAAGAGGCCTAAGAGGAAAGGTTGTGAAAGAGGCCTAAGAGGAAAGGCTGTGAAAGAGGCCTGAGAGGAAAGTAGAGAAAGATCCAAGTGGTCAAATTCACGAGAGTAGCTTCAAGCGCATCACC
>JANHGD010009860.1:34835-44895 GCA_027560375.1 Imantodes cenchoa
ACAACCATTTGTGTGGGCATTCAAAGTTACAACAGCACTGAAAAAACTGATTTATCATCGTTTTTCACACTTACAACCAGTGGTGAAATCCAATTTTTTTTACTACTGGTTCTGTGGGCGTAGTGTGGTGGGCATAGTGTGGCTTAGTGGGCATGGCAGGGGAAGGATACAGCAAAATCTCCATTCCCACCCTACTCTGGGACCAGCCAGAGATGGTATTTGCCAGTTCTCCGAACTACTCAAAATTTCCACTACCACTTCTCCGAACTACTCAAAATTTCCACTACCGGTTCTCTGAACTACTCAAATTTTTTGCTACCAGTTCTCCAAACTACTCAAAATTTCTGCTACTGGTTCTCCAAACTACTCAAAATTTTCGCTACCAGTTCTCCAAACTATTCACCCCTGATCTGCAGTGGTGTGATTCAATTTTTTTTTACTACTGATTCTGTGGGCATGGCTTGGTGGGCATCGCATGGCTTGGTGGGCGTGGCTTGATGGGCATGGCAGGGGAAGGATACAGCAAAATCTCCTTTCCCACCCCATTCTGGCACCAGCCAGAGGTGGTATTTGCCGGTTCTCCGAACTACTCAAAATTTCCACTACCGGTTCTCCAAACCACTCAAAATGTCTGCTACTGGTTCTCCAAACTATTCAAACTTTTCGCTACCAGTTCTCCAAACTATTCACCCCTGATCTGCAGTCGTGGGATTCAATTTTTTTTTACTACTGGTTCTGTGGGCATGGCTTGGTGGGCATCGCATGGCTTGGTGGGCATGGCTTGATGGGCATGGCAGGGGAAGGATACTATAAAATTTCCATTCCCTCCCCACTCCAGGGGAAGGTTACTGTAAAAATCCCCATTTTCTCTCGATCTGTTGGGACTCGGGAGGCAGAGAATAGATGGGAGCTAGGCCAGTCAGAGGTGGTATTTACCGATTCTCCGAACTACTCAAAATTTCCGCTACCGGCTCTCCAGAACTGGTCAGAACCTGCTGAACACTACCTCTGATATAGAGGTTTGGTAAAGGTCAAAAAAATTACAATACAATTTAGAACAATCTCTGAATTAAGTTATTCCTAAAAAACATTGCCTTTAATGTTTTGTAAACCTGTTGCAAGGTGTCCAAATTAGCTAAATTTGGATTACATTCACCCTATTCTCCATCCACTTTCATGTTCTAGTTAATGAGATTGCAAAAACTCTGGGGAAAGCTATTATTTCTACATTGGGGAAAAAAATCAAAGCTACTACTGCTGTGTTCCTGGAACAAAATTTTTACACGTTTCGTTTAAAAAAAAGAAAAGAAATTATAACTATGGCATTATTAGCAGTTATTCTTTGACCTCTTCCTTTCTGACACTTCAGCCCTTGTATTTGATGGCCGTTAAAACAACATTTGGTTGCATGCAAAGGGATTATTGGAACCGTCACTTAATATTTATAACCATAGAGTTATTAGCTGCTAAAGTGCACGCAAGGGCTATTGTGTGTTTTTTTTGTTTTTAATTTAGAAAAGGAAGGTTAAAGAGGGATGTCTGTTTTTCATAATTGCACTGGGCTCCCAAGACAGCTGTTCAGCCATCTTGAAAATCAATGTTTTCACGACCTTTGACCTCTCTCTTCCTGTTGAGTGTCTCTCCTACAGGTTGTTCCTTGGATGGAAACAAAGCAAATATATAACAGTAAAGAGGCCAGGGTTAATGTCTTTAACAAGATAATGTTACTTAAGGGAACTGTAAAGCAAATCATTTCAAAATTCCACTTGGTCCTTGAAAATCTAAGGGATATGATGAAACCATATGTGTGTTCCTCGTCGTCATCCCCCAACCCACCCCCAGGTTCCTCACAAGCAATTGGAGGGCCGGGAGGGGGGCTAATTTGGAACCTACACACATCAAGTTGACAGTTACAAAGAAACCGTTCAAGGTCATTACTCAACACACAGGGTGCCGTTTGATGCTTCAGTTAGGAGGACCACATGTAGCAAGGTGAAGATTTCCAAAGCAACTTTACTGTCAAGGATTTGAGATGTAGGCGGGCTGAAGCAAGCTCCTTCCCCAGAAACCAGTTCTGATGACACTTCCAACAAAGCAGGAGAACTCAAAAGAGCTACGGATAGCAGATCTTCAGGGTTCTATCTCAAGATCTAAGAGGAGATAAGGCAGTAGAGTCCGTTGAGGTCTCCAAGAACTTAGCACTCTTAACTCCTGTTTTCATAGCTGGCTGACGATTTCTGGGAGTTGAAATCCACATGTTGCCATGGCTGGACATCCCTGATCTAACCTAGGTAGTCTTACCACTGTGGTGTGGCCTTCATCTAGGACAGTGATGGCAAACCTTTTTTTCCTTGGGTGCCGAAAATGCGCATGCATACTCTATTGCACACGCTCAAGTGCCCACACCCATAATTCAATGCTGCCCCACCCCCATCCATGTGCGCATGATCCCCCTCCCCGCTCCCCCATTTCCCGACTATGGTTGGGCCCGGTAGGTCCGTTTTTCGCCCTCTCCAGGCTCCAGAGGCTTCCCTAGAGCCTGGGGAGGGCAAAATCGCCCTCTCCTGCTCCCTCAGGAGGCCCTCCAGAGGCTGAAAACATCCTCCCAGAGCCTCCATGTGAGCTGAAAATCAGCTGGCCGGCGCCTACATGCGTGCTGAGCTGAACTAGGGCAATGGCTCATGTGCCAACAGATATGGCTCCGCGTGCCACCTGTGGCACCCGTGCCATAGGTTCGCCATGACTGATCTAGGAAGTTGCACATTATTTCCCCTTGACTCTTACAACCCCCCTCTAAACTGCTCCCACAACGGTTTCATTTTTCCTTCCTGGGCAGCTCTGCTTGTCTCTTTTCCATGCCTTATAAGGTCTGATCGTAGCCAGCTCAGAACAGGTTTCCTACTGAACTGGCAGGAAGTTTCTAACCCCACCAGTTTCAAGAATGCTTGTGACATGAGCCACCTGTGGAATGCCACCACATTCCATGCTTTTTCCTCACCGCAATGAAGTTTTACACCGTCTTTAAAAGAGCCGTAAAACTCTCAAGCACCGATGATAAGCCTGGATTTATCTAAAGCGAACTAGAGGTTTGAGTACCATTGCTCCACAGAAGAACGTTAATAACAGTATGCCCAAGTGAACAATTTGGGCATAGATCATTCTTTGGGTAGCCATTTCTACTTGGGCAGTTCCTCCAAAGCCCAAATACATTCCTTAGTCCAGCAAAATCCCATTCTCCCCTTGTTCGGATTGTGCTTCTCAACCTTGGCAACTTCAAAATGAATGGGTTTCAGCTCAATTGAACTTGCATGCTAGCTGGTGAATTCTGAGATTTGAAGACCATGCATGGTAGAGCTGCCAAGGTTAGAATTAGAATAGAATAGACCTGGAAGGGAACTTGGAGGTCTTCTAGTTCACCCCCCTGCTCAAGCCGGACAACACATACCATTTCAAATAAGTGACTGTCTAATTTCTTCTTAAAAATCTCCAGTGATGGAGCACCCATAATTTTTGGAGGCAAGCTGTTCCACTGGTTAATTGTCCTCACTGTTAGGAAGTTTCTCCTTAGTTCTGGGTTGCTTCTCTCCTTCATTAGTTGAGAAACTCTCCTTTAGAATTTCACTCCAGATGTGCAGACTTCAGCTCCCCGCATTCTCAATGATGACCTGAGGAATCCTGGGAAATAAATTCCACCCAACTGGGGAACACACAAATTGAGAATGGTTTCTCTACTAGAACTTTATGTTAGAGGAAATTTACAACAGGAGGAAGGTAGACCTCTCCAAACCCCTTAGTTCACAATTGTTTACCAGCGACAAATGCTGGTCTGTGACCATTATAAAAATTATCTGTCTCACCAGCGACAACCACAACATTTGTCTCCCCAAATGTTCTGCTGAAATAAAGAAAAGCTGAGATGACCAAGAAGGGATATTTATGTAGAAGAACTAGGGCTTAACTCAGCGTTGATTCTCAAAATAAACTTTGAAACTGAGTTCTTGAATCTGAGATCTGTGTCTTTCACATTTCAGGGAGCATTGTCTTCTGGAAACAAGACTGAATTTTGCACAATTTTGATTTAAAGGCTTCACCTTTTAAACACCTCAGATTTCAAGGCAAAGGCAAAGTCTATACTTAACCTGGAATATTAGATGGGAAGACTGCTAGATCTATTAGATATCTCTCCTAATTGAAAAGAGGAAATAGAGGTTCTCGTGATAATAATACATAATCTGAAACGGACATGATATCACCTATAGCAACTGCTCTCTCTCTCTCTTTTTTTTTTTAAGAAGCAGAAATCTAAAAACAGAAATTAAAATAAAGCTAATCTTAGATATTTTGTTCCCCTTAATGCCTTGGGGAATAAAATAATAATAATTTCCAACAGGAAGCCTTTGATTTCTATGTTTTCAGAAAGTTTGTCATGAAGAAACAGTTCTAGTTCCTTATAATTAATGTGAAGGAGAGATGGAGCATTAGAAACCCCTCTGATTTGAGAGACCCTCAACAGATAGATAGATAGATAGATAGATAGATAGATAGATAGATAGATAGATAGATTTATTTATTTATTTATTTATTTATTTATTTATTTATTTATTTATTTATTTATTTATTTTCTCATTTCACACGTTGTACACACAGGGATACTGTATGGATGTAAAATGGAATTTAAATAGATTAGGACCAAGAACTATTCAGTCACCATTCAAAGTAATAATGGTGCTGAACAACGGGAACATACGACAGGTCCTCATGACGGCAGTTACAACATCAATCCAGTCACATGACTGTGATTCAGGCACTTGGTAACCAGCTTGTAATTATGATGTTGCAATGTCACATGGTCATGTGATAAGTAAAAAACATAAATGTTCTCCATTATACCAGGTTTCTGTTACTTGTTCTAAATTTTTATTCTCTTGTAACAAACAAGAATATAATTTGGCTTTTCTAACTTTTAAAGTTAAATCATTTTTTGTTAAGGTAAGAAGAAACCATTCCTTATACCTTATCATTTTATTATGAGCAAAAGAGGGAGAACCATATAGGCACAAACTGGTTTTCAGCCTAAAAGACAATTACTTTTAACAACGTCAGCAATCTTGCTGAACTGCATACTGTCATCAGACTTTTTTTTTTACATGCTTCAGTACAAATGACATTAACATTATTCCTAAAATATTGGGCACAATTATCTCAAAAAATGGTACAAAACAAAATTGGACAGCTAACAAAGCATACGAACCAAAGTATGAAAAGAAATTTGATAACATGAAACTTCCTTTAACTTAAAAAACCACCTTATTAATAAAAAATGATACAGAAATAAATCCTGAAACAATATTTAATATTTTTGTTGTTTCTTGAAGGTGGTCTTGGAGGACTTGCAAGTCTGAGTAGCCTAGGTCTAAGTACCTCAAACTTTTCAGAATTACAAAGTCAAATGCAGCGACAGCTCATGTCCAATCCAGAAATGATGGTTCAGATTATGGAGAATCCCTTTGTTCAAAGCATGCTTTCAAATCCAGACCTAATGCGACAATTAATTATGGCCAACCCTCAAATGCAGCAACTGATACAGAGAAATCCAGAAATCAGTCATATGCTCAATAACCCTGATATTATGCGACAGGTAAGTTAACGTTTTGATTATGTAATAGATATTAGATCATGACTTTGTCACTATATGCAGTAAATTAATAGCTTATAATTAACACAAAATATAAATGAGTACGGTTCATTTATTGATTAATCATGAATTAGATAGTTATATATATATTCATTTTGTTGTTGCTTTATATTTATACAGATGAACTCAAAGTTGGTTTATAATGACTCATACCTTGGGTCAATATAGCTTAATATTGCCAATCATCTGCATTTACACCAAACATATCAAAGTTGTTTCAAGTTCTTCCATTGGAGAAGATTTGATGGGAGGTTATTTGGATAACCCTGGAATCTCAAAATACAACTTTACTTACAGAATATTTATATTTTAAGCATGTTCAAATTGAGCCAGTTTAGTCACTTATCGTACCTAATCAAAGACTTTGGTTAACCGTAGATATTGTGAATAGCCATTGCGTTTTTACTATACACTATTTACATATTTAAAGATACAGTTTGTTTATCAAATTTATACAGCACTCATCCCAATTAAATGATCCTAGGTAATTTACAAATATAAGCCATGCAGGCATAGAAAAGAGACAGGTAAAAACAAAGTTAAAAAGATTTTAAAAACACAGAGAGAGCACCCTCAAATCACCCACAATCCCTCAAATTTGCATGCCATTCTTAGATCCCAGTGCCGGTTGGCAGAACCAGATCTTGATGATTTCCAAAAGGCCAGAAGAGTAAAGGCTTTCCTCACTTCTAGGGGCAAGATAACCAAACCCCTTAATTGGATCTGGAAGCAAACTGGTGCCCGGTTCAGCTTACATCGCAGAGTTCTGTGCCAGCTGCAGGTCTCACATATTTTCAAGTGTAGGCCCATGTAGAGGACAGTCCATGTTTGCGCTGCAGCTCCAGAGGAGCCTGGATGAGATAGATTGTCTAGACCACTGATGGTGAACCTTTTAGAGACCCGAGTACCCCAACTGCAACCCAAAACCCTCTTATTTATCGCAAAGTGCCAACATGGCAATTTAACTTGAATACTGAGGTTTTACTACCTAAAATAATGATAAACAAGGCAGAGCTCATCTAATTGTTCTAAGAAAAACGTGACAAATACACTTTTATGCCCCTTTATTTTTTCCTGCCTTTGAAATACTATGTTTAGCAACAATAAAAAAGAAAAGCTTTTGTAATATCATTTCTTTCCCCCCCCTCTCTCTCCCCCTCTCTTTCTCTCCCTCTGTCACTCTTTCCCCCTCTTTCTCTGTCTTTCCCCCCTCTTTTTCCTTTCCTCTGTCTATGTTTCCCTCCCCACTTTCCCTCTTTATCTGTCTCTGTCTCTCTTTCCCTCCCCCATCTCTTTCTCTCTCTCTCTCCCCCTGTCTCTCCCTCTATCTCTCTCTGTTTCTCTCTCTCTTTCCCTCCCTCTCTCCGGGTGGGAGGGGGAGGAACCCCTGAACCGGTGCTGGGTGGTGGGAATCTGACATCCAGAGGCTGATGAGCCCAGGAACAGCTCACCAATGATCAGTTGGTCGGCGGAGAGCAGAAGACCAGCTGGCCGGTGGGAAGGCGGGGAATCACAACATTAGCAGCTCTGCAGGAAAAGCAGCTGACATCCGGGAGGCGAGAGCAAGCTGACGAGAATGCAGGGTCGGATTGTGGCTCTGCCTCGTAATGGGCTCCAGGAGGAGGAGACCCTCTCTCCCCCATTGTGAAGCACACTAAATTTCACTGTGCTGTGCAAGGTGCTGCAACAGCAGCGGACAGGGCAGGGCAGCAGCAACAGCAAATGTACCGCAGCAAAGGTGGAATGCTGTTTCACGCAAAGGCAAGTGCAGGGGCACTTCGCTCCCACACTGAGGCTCCGGCCATTGCCACCGCCGCAACAGGGTGACAGTACTTTCATCCCTCAGCCATGACAGAACCGCAGCAGAGGGATGAAAGAGCCGTAGGTAGCTCTGGAACCACAGGTTGTCGACACCCACTCCAAGCATTTCTTTGTCTACCTGATTTCTAGCTCCATCACGTTTCTCTGTCGTGTTTCTTGCCATTGTGTGCAGGCAAACAAAAGTTTGTGGGACTAAAAAAATAAAGTTCATTCAATCTATTCCAACTTCGTGCGATCTTTTTCTTTCACAAGAAGTTGGAGCTGATTGAGTAAACCTTTTTTTTTTAGTCCCACAAAGTTTTGTTTCCCTGCAAATGACAGTGAGAAACACGATGGAGCTGGGCTGGGGCAATGGCATGCATGCCCACAGAGCGGGTTCTGAGTGCTACCTCTAGCATACGTGCCATAGGTTTACCACCACTGGTCTAGACTTTCCTTCCCCACAAAGAGAAGTTGGGAGAGTTGTTGGACCTACTATTATTCAGAATAGTGGGTCCAACAATGGCTTCTTGAGAAGAGGGTTTAGTAGCACCTATTTAAATGGTGCCAAGAACATTCCTGCCTTCAAGGATGAATTAATCATGCTGTTATTACCTGCATCCAGAGTTAAGAACACCAGAAGAACTGCTCTGGATTAGCATGTTTTGTAACACTAAAGCTAACCAGGTAGAGTCAGGAAACTCACAAATGTGGATAGGACAGTAATAGCAATTTTGAGTGTTGTCTGTAGTAGTAGGCATTTATAGTGTCTTGGGATTCAGGAAAGTAATATATAGCTATTTATAACCCTAATTCCGTAGGCCTTACTTATCAGCTACAGTTGGAATTGGCAACTTGGTCATTAAGTGAAGTGATTGCTAAGTGAAAATCATATGACCACAACTGTGCCTTACTTCAGCTTTCCTTTGCTTTACAGCAGGGCTGTCAAACTCGTGGGCCACAGGTGTCACGTCTGGTCACGCCCACACCCGGTTTAGCAAAGGGAAAAAGTTGTGAGACGTCACATGACTCCACCAGTTTGACACCCCTGCTTTACCGCATTAAAGGGATGTGACCTGAAACAAATGGGTGAGCCCAAATGGCAGGAAAAGTTTTCCAAAATGCAACTTATAAGGAAGCTAAATAAAAGAGCAAATCTTATAGTCCTTTTCTCTATTTCTTTGCTCTTTGGAATGCTCTCCCTAAGATTGGGATAATTAGCAAGAAGAGAATTAATGTTTGTTTGTACATCCATTGGAGAGGAAAGGATTATAGAGAATAAGCAGACAATATATATGAAAAGGAACATTTTCCATTTTCCTTATTTTTTTGCAATTCAGACTGAGATGCTATTTATGAGATCAACTCTCAAAAATCTCCTTCCCTGTCAGATGTTTCTTTGTAGAATTTCTCCTTATTCTTTGTTAATCTCTCCAGCAGTCTCTCACAATCTTAATTACAAAGCTATTCTATTTTTGTAGGTTTTGAATAAGCATGAAAGTGATTTTTGGCTCCTGATATATGTATCTTGGTAGAATTGTTCTTTTCTAATAGAGCTTACTTAACTTTTTTAGACTTTGGAACTTGCTAGAAATCCTGCAATGATGCAAGAAATGATGAGAAATCAGGATCGTGCCTTGAGTAATCTTGAAAGTATACCTGGTGGCTATAATGCTTTGAGACGAATGTACACAGATATACAGGAGCCAATGCTGAATGCAGCACAGGAGCAGGTGAGTAATCCTAGAACTTTAATTAAGCTGAAATGAACTGTCTAACTTAATCCTTTATTTTCATTTTATTTGATGGGGCGAAAACTGAGCTCTTTTGTCTTGCCTTCTAGAATTTTAGTATACATATCCTGCTAAGCTATAGAATGAGGAAATAGAAAGGCTACTTGGTGCCATTTGACACATAATTACTGTATTTTTCAGACTATAAGACGCACCTAGCTTTTGGGGAGGAAAACAAAGAAAAAAAATCTGCCTCTGCCTTCCAGCAATTTGCCTTCTTGCAGCAAACAGCAAAGAGCCTGGTCAGCTTCAGCACAGCCTAATTTAGCACAAGCAGCTGACTAGCGGTTGGATCTGGCTCCTGGAATACCACTGATCAGCTGTTCCAGGTTGTGGGGATCGTTGCTGCCCATCGCTGCTGCCACCCATCGCCGCCTTCACGGGCCTCATTTTCGCCCTCCACGCGTCCCATTTTTGGCCCATTCCAGACCGCGGGGCGGGGATGCCCACTGCCGCCACCTATCCCCACCACCTGGAATGGGCCGAAAATGGGGCATGCAGAGGCCAAAAGTGGATGCGTAGAGGCCAAAAACAGGACACACAGAGGCCGAAATGGGGCACACAGATGTGGTGATAAGTGGCGGCAGCGATGGGCAGCGGCAATCCCCGCAGCCTGGAACAGCTGATAGCCTGTATTTCGGGAGGCAGATCCAACTGCCAATCAGCTGCTTATGCTAAATCAGGCTGTGCTGAAGCTGACAAGGTTCTTTGCTGTCAGAGGCAAGGGTGGGGGAGGCAGAGGTCGAAGGGTGGGGGTCAGCGGATCAGCGGG
>JANHGD010009865.1:8416-20289 GCA_027560375.1 Imantodes cenchoa
TTTTTGATTGAGCAATTGTCCGAATCTTCCTTGGGTATTAGGGTTATATATGCTTCAACCCATGATTTTGGCATTTTGGCGTGTTCTAATACTTCATTGTATAATTCTAACATTTTTTCTTCCATTACATCCTGTAATTTTTTATATATCTCCACTGGCAGCCCATCTGGCCCTGGCATTTTATTGTTTTTTGATGCCCCTTTTCAACTCCCTTAGTGTTATTTTGTTGTTAAGCATTATTTGTGCCTCCTCCAGCAATATTGGCAATTTTTGTTTATCTAAGTAATTCTTGATGTCCTCTTCTTTGATTTCCTCTCGTCTGAATAGCATTTTAAAGAAGCTTTGGATAATAGTCTTTTTTTCTTCCATTCCATGTTGCAATTGTCCATCTTCATCTTTAAGTTGTTGGATATTTCTTTTTGTTTTTTCTTTCCTTAATTTATGGGCCAATCATCTCCCAGGTTTATTTGCATACTCGAAATAGTTTTGTTTCATGGCTTTGATATTACGACTTATTTATTCCTCTTTGTGTATTTATTATTTAGTAGTTCTTTCTGCATTAATGATTCCTGTTCCTTAAGCTTTGTATACAAGATTTCCATTTTTTCTTTTTTCCTTTAATTTTCATTGCAGTATATGCAATTGTCAGCCCTCTTAGATAAGCTTTGGGTCCCAGAAAAAAAGCCTAATTCTCTTTCTATCTTTTGTATATATGCTTTTTCGTTTAAAACATTTTGCTTGAGTGACCACCTGACTGGTTTTCTTCTCCTTCCTCTCCATTTTATTTTGACTGGGTTATGCCTGGCCCATTTATTTGGTAAGATGTCTATTTCTATTTTGGTTATCAGCTCTGGATTCATCCAGGTCATATCTATTATTGACCATGATCTCTGGGGATTTGAGTAAAACATTTATTGTCTCCTTTGTGGATTTAGTTTCCTCCATGCATCGTATATATCCAATTCTTTAGCCAAATTTAAATAAGTGTTTGGTAGATGTCTTCTAATTTTTTTCTTGTTTATACATTTATAATCTTTTTTATTATCTGCGATCACATTAAAGTTGCCTACTATACACAAGTTGTCCCATTTCATTTCCGTTATTATTTTATGTAATTTGGAATTTTAAAAATTCTGATTTTTATTAGGTGCATATATCCCCACTAATAGTATTCATTTTTGTCCAGTCACTACCTCTACAATTAAAATCCTACCTTCCTTGTCTGTATATATATACATCAGCTTCAAATTTAACCTTCTTTAATATAAATTGCAATACCTCTTTTTTTGGGTGGGGGGTGGGGGTAAGCGCTGAATATAATTTCCCTAATTTTGGATACTCTAGCAAATTAACAATTTTTTCTTTTTTATGCACCTCCTGTAGGCAGACTATGTCTATTTCTTGTTTCTGTAGGTCCAACAATACATGTTCTCTCTTGATAAGTGAATTTAAGCCATTGATATTGATTGACAATAAATTAATTTCTCCTTCCTCTGTTTTATTGTTTAGTATTTGTTTTTGAACTTTCTTTCATTCATATTTCTGTTTGTGTCCTTGTTCTTATGCCTTCTCTTTCATATCTTTCTGTATCTTTCCTATCTCTAGTCTCTCACTCCTCAGTTTGATTTTCAGACACTAGATCTTCCTGACTTTTGCTATTGTTCTCATCTCTCCTCTCCTGTTCCTCATCCCCTGTGTCAGGGTTCCAAATAGCATCTGAGATTAAATCAGAGTCCAGGCATAGCATTCCTTAAAGTTCCAATTTATTAGCAGAGCCATGTTGGCATATCTGTGAGAAACCCAAATCTAAAGCTACAAGTTTAATGTTCAATCCCTTGTTCCCACTCCTACAAGTTCATCAGGTTGACCAGTCTTTTTCTGCCAATGTGTCCATTACTCCCATCAGCTTCTAGGCAGGTGCTGAACAAAGGATGACCTTGAGAATCTAGAAGGAATTTGTTATGGCTACATCTCTACATCCCTCATGCAACAGCCCCTCCCAAGTTCCTATAGTAAGATACATTCTAAAGCATAAAGTGTGGCAGGCCAAAGTCTCCAAGTCAACGATGGCTTCGGCCTGAGACCCTGTCAGAAAGTGCTCATAAAATTCTTGTGCCTTTTCTAATGTATCAACCCTAATTTTTTTCTCTCTCCACATAATCAGCATCCCTTCTGGGATAAGCCATCTGTACATAATTTTATGTTTTATAAGTTCGGTTGATAGAAAATTATAATTTCTCCTTTTTTCTCTTATACTACAGGGGATTTGTCTTAATATCAAAATTTCTTTTCCCTTGTACATCAAAGGCTCTCCTCTTGTAAATCTAAAGATCTCATCCCTCATTGCTTTTCTCAGAAATGTAATATGTATTTCTTTTGGGAGTCTATGTTTTCTGGCATAATTGGTGTGGATTCTGTACACTTCAGCAAATTCATTTAGGATTTCTTGCCTGTTTTTGTCCACTATCTGTTCTAAGTACCACAAGCTCAGGTAAGTTTTCTTCTTCAGTTTCAGGAATATTCTGAAACCTCAAATAGAACATAGACTTTTTCATCTCTAAATGGGACTTGCCTCTTCCAGATTTTTATTTATTTCCACTAGCTTGTTGTAAGTCACGTCTAATCTTTTTTCTGCCTGTTTGGTTCTGTCTGCAACTTGTTTTATTTGTTGCTCATCTTTTGCTATGGCCACCTGAATTGTCCCTACCTTATCATCTATTTTACGTATATTATTTTTTAACCTCACTCATCTCAGTTTTCACATCATCCAAACCATTTGTTATTACTATGTGCATCTTCATTACGATTTCTTGTAATAAGTTCAGTGGTGTCTGTACCCCTTGCAGATTCATATTAGAACCTGCCTTATCTCCACTCAACATACTCTCCATTGACCTTTGCCCAACTGGGGAGGTTATTGATATTACTGCTTTTTTGCCAACTTTTGTTATTGTTGAGGTCATATTTGTCATTTTAAATATCTTAATAAAATTATTCCACTCTATTATAAAATAAGTATATATTAAGATTCTAATTATACATCTAATTGAATATTAAATATTAATAAGTCACCAATATTCTATATATAGTTAATAATATATGACCCTAATAAGTAAATTACAATAATTATAACATAGAATCTATATTCACAATAATTGATCCCTTAATACACTCAATAATCAATATTCACCATCAAATCATAATCAGCTTTAAACAATCACAATCTTAATTTCATCTGCTGTTAAGATATAGTCCATATAGTTTGTCTTTCCTACAATAATAATAATGAATTAGTAGAACTCTTTAAATTCAATATCCAACCGTCATGTTCACAGGTTTGATTTCTTCCTCAAGTTCTTGTTTTTTTAAAAAGATTTTTATTAAGTTTATTTACATTTTAAAAAACCATGCAGAAGAAGAAATAAACAAAATGAAACTACAAACTATACAACAAACACCACAAAAAGCATAAACAACACAAAAAGAAAAAAAAAGAAAAAAATGCAAAAAAGAAAGGTTCTTCAAGGTTCCTCAAGTTCTATTTTCTTCACGATCACTGAATGTATTTCCTTCCCAAGATGTTGTCCTTCTGTTTTGCACTGTCAGCCAGTCCTTCTTTCAATCTCTACCTTTCTCTGTCCTTCTCTCTCATGTCGTTCTACTGTCTTTCTCCAAAACTTCTCTCCAAAGCCCCCACTCTTTCTCTTCTTCTTCCTTCTCCCTCTTTCACCATCAAAACACTTTCTCAGTCCCTTCTCATATTGCCCTCTTCTCCAATTGTCAAACTTTGCCTTCCCCTCTCCCACTATGTATTCACTGCCTTTCAATCTATTTGGAATCTTGTTTTTTCACTTGCCATTCTCAGTTTAATTTTTCTCCATTGACCCAGAGGATCAATGTTTAACTTTCTTTGCCACCAATATGCCTCACTATTTTCTCATTCTTTGCTCCTTCCTTAGCAAGCAGACTGTCACACCTTCGGATCGGACATTAACAGGTTGATTTCTTCCATGTCTGATCTGAGGGAACCTCTCGCTCTTCAGGACATCACCTTTCTCCCTTAGTGCTCCAAAGTCTCCCCTCTCCACCAGTGCTCTCTTTAAGAGCTAACCTTGCCCCAAAGGCCACAGAAACATGTAAAATTGTGCGACCTGAACAGAGCCCTTGTCAGCTTGCTCGCACTGGTGTGACATCACCGCCGGAAGTTCCTGATTGATTTTATCTTTTATATCCAAGTCTGCCAAACCAAGATTTGTTGAGGGTTTACTTTGTTCTAAGGCAATATTCTGTTTGCTATAAACAAATTTACATTAAGGTTTAGTTTGTATACAGCACTGCAGATGTTCAGTGACTAATTAAAACAGGCATCTTTCATGCTTTCCTGGTGTCATGTTACCTTTTCTCACATTAATAAAACTAAAATAACCATAAATGCCTGTCTGCTCTGTTGCCTGTGTGTTTAAAAGCAAAATGCCAACTCTTGAATGCCTGATAATAATGCCAACGTATTTAAAACTCTGTTTTAAGCACAATGTGTATACATATAGATAGAGAGAAGTATAATCTATTGCTATGGTTACTTATTTTTAACTGCAAGGGGAAATAAACATGTTGAGTATAAAGAGCTTTTAAATTCAAAATATTTCTGTTTCTAGTGCATTATCTTTAAACAAAATAAACAGGAACAAGCAAGGAAGGATTCTGTTCTTTTCTCCTTTCCCCCCTTTCTTTTCTTTTCTTTCCCCTTTTAAGTCAATAAGGACAATCTTCTCATTCATCTACAGATATATTCAAGCTCCTAGGATTAAAGAAAACTCCGCTTTACTCCTAATAGAGAATTGAGGTGTCAACAAGCCCCAGTCCTGCCTCACTCCCCCCACAAAGAGTGACTTTCCCAGAGGCAGCTCTTCTTTTCATTTAGAATTAACAGTTTAGAATGCATTCAGAATTCTAAAGAATTCTCATTTAATTCATTTAGAATTAACAATTATTATGTTAATTGTGGAGATTGCCAGTCCTGGTTGCTCTCTTGCTTTCTTCCTGGAAAAGAAAGAAAAGGAACATAAGAAGGAATACTCTAAGTTAATGAATAAGAGGGAATAACCTCAAGGAGAATACCAAAGAATCATGCTCAGTTGTCTCCTGTTTACTTTTATGCTCATCTTATGGTATCAGCTGTCTGCATTTCCTGTGTCAGATGAGGAGAGCACATTTCTCCTTCTGCCCTGGCTACTTTTTACAGAGGCATGATTAAGAACATTTTAACAAACTCTATCACTATTTGGTTTGGGAGTTGCAGTGCCTCAGAAAGTCCATTCAGAGTGTGGTAAGGATAGCTGAGGAAATTATAGTAAGCAAGTTTCCTGTCATTCAGGATACTGCTTATAAGCACTATGAGCTTAGAGATCAAAGCATTGTTAGAGTCCCCACACACCCACTTCACGGTCTGTTCCTGTTGCTCCCTTCTGGAAGGAGTTTCAAAGTATTTCTAGCAGGACTACCAGATTCTGTAACAGCTTTGTTCCCTAGGCCATCCGTCTGGTAAACTTGCAAGGTTCGTTTTTCTCGCCACATTCATGTATACATCTCAACTAGACTGTGTTGTTTCTCCATGTTATATAATATATGTGGGTATATGCATAATTGTGTATTTATTTATTTATTTAGTCATGTTTATGTAATGTATATTGGAGGTGAAGACCCTTTGAGAGCTGTATGCAACGAAATTTCATTTTAATGCATTCCAATTAGTGTGCATTCAAAGTGACAATAAAGTTATTCTAAGTCTTATCAGGCTTTCCCCCACCTTCAGACTGTTCTTTCAGAAGAACATGCCATTGATTCCGATATTCCGGGCTAAGGCCATTTCTATTTCACGATACATGCTGTAATCTTTCTGTATTCTTTCTATATTGGGACCCTATTTGGATCGTGAGGCTCTCCTCACAGTCACTCATGCCCTTGTCACCTCACGGTTAGACTATTGCAACACGCTCTACATGGGGCTACCCTTGAAGAGTGCTCGGAGACTGCAGTTGGTCCAGAATGCAGCTGTGCAAGCTGTTGTGGGGGCACCTAGGTACACCCACCAATTCTCCACGAGCTGCACTGGCTTCTGGTTAGTCTCAGGATGAAATTCAAGGTGTTGGTTATTACCTTTAAAGCCCTACATGGCTTCAGGGCCAGGTTATCTTCAGAACCGCCTCCTACTGCATAACTCACAATGACCGGTGAGATCCCACAGAGTTGGGCTCCTTCAGGTTCCATCGACAAACAATGTTGACTGGTGGGCCCACGGGGGAGAGCCTTCTCTGTGGCTGCCCCGAGCCTCTGGAATTTGCTGCCCCCTGAGATCCGGACTACCCCTACCCTATTGGCCTTCTGTATAGCAGTAAAGACCTGGCTCTTCTGGCAGGCCTGGGACTGTTGATCTCCCTATTATATCTCTATAAGATCTGGCCAGAAATGAATGATGTATATGTTTCTTAATTGTTTTTAATAGACGTTTTGATGGTTGATACTTACGATGTTTTTATCTTTGTTGTGAGCCGCCCAGAGTCTTTCAGGAGTTGGGCGGCATGCAAGTTTAATAAATAAATATTCTTTCTATTTCACTTCTTCCTTCCTCTCATCTGCTTTTCCTTTAAAGGAGGATATAACATTCTCTAGTGTAATGCATTTGAAATCTTTTGCAAAGATGTTAGTGAACTTCTCACTTTAGAGTGGATGGCCGTTACACTGATTGTTTACAAGGCGGCCTACAGTTCACTGCACTGTCATCAGTTCAATTGCCTGCAGTCTCCCTGGTTTCCCATATTTTACCATAGTTCCTTGCTTCTGTTGGGAAATCCTTATAGAATAGGAACGGTAAGTTTCAGGAGGAAAAAAATCACATAGCAGAAAACAACAATGTTCTGCAATAACCCAGTAATAATGCCAGCAAAATCAACCAAGAGAAATTGGAAAGGAATTCTAAAATACCTGAACTACTTTGCTTAACAGAAGCTATTATCATACAGCAAAAAAGCATTGGAAAAATGGCAAGATGATAGAAATGTTTCATGGAAGATTAATTCTGTATATAGTAGCTGCAATAAAATTATTGTATACATAATGATGGAATAACAGTGAAATTCCCTCAGTAAAGGTTGGATTATGAAAATGTCAGAATTCACAGAAATGACAAAACTGACCTGCTTGGTCAGAGAAAAAAAATGACAAACTTTTTTGAAAGGCTAGAAACCTTCCTTGGCTTTTATGCTGAAAAATTCCTGGCTCAGCAGAAGTAACTGCAAGAGGAATCTTAGAGTCCTAGTGGATAATCCCTTAATATAAGCCTGCAATGTGCCAAAAAAGCCAACATGATCCTAGGCTGCATTAACAAAGGAATAGAATCAAGATCATGTGAAGTGTTAGTATCACTTTATAATGCCCTGGTAAGACCACACTTGGAATATTGCACCCAGTTTTGGTTGCCATCATATAAAAAAAAAAGATATTGAGACTCTAGAAAGAGCTCAGAGAAGAGCAATAAAGATGATTAGGGGATTGGAGGCTAAAATATATGAAGAACAGTTTCATGAATTGTGTGTGTATGTCTAGTTTAATGAAAAGAAGGACTGGGGTGACATGTGTTCCAATATCTAAGGGGCTGCCACAAAGAAGAGGGGGTGGTCAATGATTCTCTAAAGCACCTGAAGGCAGAACAAGAAGCAGCAGATGGAAATTAATTAAGGAGAGAATCAACCTAGAACTAAGGAGAAATCTCCTGATGGTTAGAACAATTAATCAGTGGAATGACTTGCCTCCAGACATTGTGGGTGCTCCAACACTGGAAGTTTTTAAGAAGAGCTTGGGCAACCATTTGTCTGAAATGACATAGGGCTGCCTGCTTGAACAAATAAGATTTCCAAGGTCCCTTCCAACTCTGTTATACTGTTAAGAAAAAAAGTCATGATTACCTATGGATTTGAAGATTAAGAAAGATGTGAATTAAATAAGAGGCTCAGATACTTTTACAGTATCTAAGAGGAAGGAAAGAAAATTCATTTGGAAAGAAGATTCCAAATATTTTATATATTTCTTAGCTTTAGTTTCTTTCTTTCTCTTTCATTTTTTGCAAGTTTTGTTTGTTTCCTTCTTTTATTTTATTTTTTCATTTGTCTATTATTCTATGGAAAAAATCTTAATATATATTTGTTTTTAAAAACAGAAAAGGCAACAGGGCTTTCAGAGACAGCACTAACATTATCAAAAATTGCTGCCTGTTCCAAATGAAATCTCTGCCCTACCTCAAAATAAGATTATTACTTATCAGGATATTGTAGGTATATTAATTTACCCCCATTGGCTTTGCCAAGTGGAAAGTACTCTGGATGTCCTAGCCATGTGGTCACTGTTCCTTTCTCTGCACAGACCAATTGCATCTTCTTCTCCTTTTTGATTTTACACCATTAAGATTAAGCTGGTAGAAGAATATTACAGAATAATAGGGGCTATGTATTAATCATTATTACAACATATAGCCTGTTGTCATTGAGAGAAAACAATTTTTAACAAGACTGGTTTATTAATTAACAAAGAGCAAAATATGATATGAAGACACTTAAAAGTTTCATATTCTGTACAAATAATCTTATTCATCTTCTGAGCCTTTTTCATTGGTTGCAATTACTCAAACCCAAGATGCACAAGTTGCAATAACACATGGCAAGAGACAAGACCTGCTCCTGATCAAGAAATTTGCCAGTTGTCTATGGAGATTCTCAGTCATCCAGATCATCATGGTTGTCCCAAAGGTGCTTTTTCAAGAAGCAACTGGACATTCTGGTTTTTCTTTGAAGAAGTTTCGCTTCTCCTCCAAGAAGCTTCTTCAGCTCTGACTCTGACCCCTATCAAGAAGCTTCTTAGATGAGAAGCAAAATGTCTTCAAAGAAAAACCAGAAAGTCCAATTGCCTCTTGCAAAAGCACCTTTGGGACAAATTTGCCAGTTATTTTCTGGATCTCAGAAGAAATGGCATCGCTGAGTGAAGCTTCAAATAGTCTACCTGGAGATTGAAAGCATGTGGATATGTCTCATGAAGAACTGTGCAATGGACAATTGAAACTGGTACTATATAAATACTCAGGTTCTGAGATATTGAGAGAAAGAATGAGCTACAGTTTAAAAAACACTTTATTTGGAAGTTAATTCAAAACTCATCTTAATAAACACTGTCAGTTCATCTCTTATATTATATTGTTGCTTCTTTATACATTAAGAACAGCAGTTGCTCTTTCTCCTTGCTTTGGTAAATGCTCTCCCCCCACCCCTGAGAAATCACTGAGCAACAGTTAAACCAGAGAGTTTGAAGTCTTCCACTGCTTTGTGCCAAAGGAGGGGTCCAATTATACCATCACACAATATTGGGTTTCTGATATTATGTTTCCCCAAAGTATGATCCATGAACCAATATACATAAAGTATCTCACTCTCTTTCGGTTCTTATTTCAGGACTGCAGCTGTGATCTAGCCAGGCCTTTGTCAGAGAGGCAAGCTTTCTTCGGAGATGGGGGTGCTGGTATCTATACAAAATAATCTTAGAAAATCCACTTTATGCACATCAAAAAGCCTGCCTGCCCTTTTGTGACCAAGAATGGCTCATACAAAGATGCTACCACAACTGCACAATTTGGTAAGCCCCAGTATATAATAATTGTGTGTATAAATAATGGAGAAATTGCCCTCCTGTCATCTCTAAATAACATGGCCTAGAATTTCATCTATTACATTGCCAAAAGTCATTAAGATTTGCTACCACAAAAGGCAGATCTAATATACCACAAAGTTATAGAAGTTACAGCCTTAATTAACCTTTTGTGAATGAAACTAACCAAGATTTTAAATAGTATCCAAGACTGTATAGGACTTTTAAAAAACAAAAATGATTAAACCCTCATTAATATCTTTCAGAAAATATAATTCTGTGGGTAACCAAGACACTATTTTTACAGCTGTTCTTCAGAGAAAGAATAAGTTTCTCTTCATTAAAGACTAATGAGTGACATTACATTTAAGTGCTCACATTAGATATGCTTCTTTGAATTTAATGATGAAGCAATGAGGCCTTTAATTAAATAGTCAAAAGTCTCCACTGGGAGAAACAAAACAAATTTTTCTATAGCTTTTTCCTATTTTCTAAAAATAATAATAAAAATGAATCAATTTGCTAGATAATCTATGTTTCTAACTTTGTAAAATTAAGCTGCCTTGCTAATCTTGTTCTGAGAAAATTTGCCTTCAAGTTTTGAAATGGATCTAACCACACGGGAATAGAGAAATCCTATGGTACTTACGTTAGCAACTATCTAATGCATATCCATGAAAGCTGAATGAAAGGGTGGAAAAATTAGTGTTTCTCCTAGGATTGTGATGGTCAGGAAAGCAGAACCCACAATCTGTTAATTTGTTATAGCTAGAGAATCTCCTCATTACGTATATCATTCAGTATTACAGAGGGATTATTCTTTGCTTGTCAAACCACCAATGCTGTCTTTTCATGAACTCTGTGCACAAAAGTTTATATGAGGTTCTTGTTGGGAGTGTAGGAATTCTGAAAAAAGTTATATTATGTAATAAAAAATAATGGAAAAATTATGTTTCACCACAGGATGTCAAAAAGTACTGGTTTCTTTATACATTTGTGACTTCCAACAAAATTTGACAATGAGTTAAGCAAGCAGGCTTAATGCCCTAAGCTAAGTGTATGCATCTAATTGTATTTTGAGCAGGAACTCTCAAATTTGATCAGTATCAGGTCATTTCAAGGGCCTGTTTTTTGTATTGATATATACATTAGATTCTAGTTGTTGCATTAGAGACTTGGCTAATTAAAAGGTAATGATCTTAATGCAGTTTATGTAAGGTTTAAAATAAATAATATTTAAGTTACTATGCTCTTCATCTTTAATAGTTGCTCTATTGTTAGAGAGTATATGGGTGTGTAGTTAATTAGGGAGGATTACACTGATCACATGATCACAACTCTATCAATGTTGTACATAAATAAAGTCATGGCTGATTCTGACTGAACTGGGGACATGCATGTTGGTGATTTATAGTAACGGAGTAATCTGTCTCAACATTCATAAACAAAATTTACTGTCAGGCTTCTTAGACGCAGATTTAATTGTCAATTTGTCATGGTTTCAGTGGGCTGCTGGATTTGAACTTTGTCAGCATCTCTCAGAGACATGACATGGTACAGCTAGATTAGACTCCTTTATGGTAAATTAGAATGGAGCTACCTGAAAAACAATTAATGGTCCTCTGTCTCTGCTCTGCCTATGGCAGTTCAAATATATTGCTGATATTTATTGTCTTTTTAAAATTTTAAAAGGTTAGACTTTCTGCTTCACAGCCTTAATGCTGAGATTGTTTGTTGACCTAATCTGCTTTAAGAATTTCTGGATTTCAGTTTATGTCTCACAGATCAGATTTAGAAAAAGTGCTTTTTTAAAAGGCAACTGGACTTTGTTTTTCCTTGAAGACCTTTCGCTTATCACCCAAGAATCTTCTTCAGTTCAGTTGCCTTTTGAAAAAAAAGCATCTTTGGAACAACCATGACCTGGACGACTGAGAATCCTGATAGACATTCTGATTTAGAAAAACAAAGTTTATGTTGACCATATATTTTCACACAATTTCCATTTCGTTTCAATTGCAATTAATTGGGTTGCCTTGAGAAGTTGTGGGTGCTCCATCACTGGAGATTTTAAAGAAGAGATTGGACAGCCATTTGTCTAGAATGGTATAGGGTCTCCTGCTTGTGAGGTGGTTGTCAGGGTTCCAAATAGCATCCAAAATTAAATCAGAGTC
This sequence comes from Imantodes cenchoa, assembly GCA_027560375.1. Lineage (NCBI taxonomy): Eukaryota > Metazoa > Chordata > Lepidosauria > Squamata > Dipsadidae > Imantodes > Imantodes cenchoa. The sequence goes on from JANHGD010009865.1 coordinate 20,275, forward strand.
CGAGGCATAGCATTC
>JANHGD010009868.1:7489-18513 GCA_027560375.1 Imantodes cenchoa
AGATTAAATAATTCGGCTGTTAAAAAACCCCATTAAAACCAAATTAACCAAATTTAAAACTATCTATCAGGCCCTCTAAGAGTCCTCTCTTCTCAAAGTATTTGAGCTTCAACTTCACTATCTGTCCTTCGAAAGAACAGTTGGGGTTAATTTCCTTTAGGACTGTAGAATAATGCAGAGATGCAATTGCTATAGGGAAACTAGCCCTTGTAATTCCAAATTGGGAAAGATGGAGTACCCTAAGGTTTTCTAGAAAAGTAAGGAGAGCATATTTTTTCTTCTGATTTATCATGAGAATGTGCCCATCAGAATTTTGTTATTATTTTACCTTTTTTAAAGTATAATCAGATTGATCCTGTGGCTTCTACGGTATTGAGCATGGTTATTGAATTAATCTTCGGTTTCCAATTTAGGAAACTGAAGATTTGGAAGCTATCTGTCATTCTCCTTTGCTTCAACAACTCATTTGCAATTAAGGCAGGGACTTTGTCTATAAGATCTATAATGGCTGACAGATGTTCTGCTACTCCCCCACTCCCTGTAGTTCAACATAGGATGGAAATGTGGCATTGAACTCCCCTTTTTAATGCATGCAGAAATCCTGGTGCTGATTTTGGGCAGATGCTGTTGAAAAACAATTTCTATTATTCCCCTTTTGGTGAGAGGTAGAAAAGGGCTTTATAAGCCTTCTTTAATGATAACACTGAGCAGTCACCTGTTGTCTTTGACTCTTACACTCTCCCAACTGTTGTGGTCTGCTAGAGCCTGCGGACTTGGCAGCAGAGTTGGACAGTGAGGAGGCTGGGAAGGAACATGGGCCAGCCCTGGAATCTGGAGAAGGCTCGGTGTCAGAGGCAGAGATCCAGCCCGAGCCATCTGGGAGGCTGACATGAGCGAGACAGAGGAACAGGGGGAGACTGTTCCCAATGTGCTCATGCATAGAGCTGCCAGAAGGCAAAAACAGTTCAGGAGGAAAAGGGCTACTCGGGAATAAGTTTTGGAGGTGATTGACCCTTCCCTTAGGATATAAAAGAGAAGCACACAGATGTGTGCTCGTTGCAGGAAGCAACTTGGTTCAATTGTAGTTGGTGTAACTCAGCAGCTTGGTTCTGACTCCATGTTCTGTTTGGTCTTGCAAAGCTGCTTGCTAATTAGGTCTTTGGCAGCGTGTCGAGAGAGAAAGGTTGGTGCTTATCAGCATTCTTCTGAAAGACTGTGGCAGACTTCTGTTGGACTAATTAACATTGTTTGGGACTTATTACGGCTGGGAATGAACATAATTCACAGCCGTTGAAATAAGAGGTCTTTGGGGACTCCATTTGTGCTTTATTATTTATCAGGAAGTCTAGGTCAGAACATCAGTAGGAAAAGTATACAGGCTATGATGGTCCAGAAATTATTTTGTGTGTTTAAAAGAGGCTCTTATGGAGAATCTTGAAATATCTTGAGTAAAAATATTGTTTTCAAAATAGGTATAGAATCAACAAATATAAGAATTGAAGATAGAATTCGTAATAAACGTGATGGCCTTCTGCCAAACTAAGGGGAGAAGTTAAGTTAGCATGAAATGGAAGAAGAGTTTTAAATTGGAAAGAATATTGAGCTTCATCTGTATATTGGCTGTCTTGCATGCAAGGTGCAGCTGAGTTTACTTCCCCCTCCCCAGTCATTACAAAATATAAACCGGGTATGAAATGAGGACCCAGATTGCTAGGGGCAATATGCTGTTTCTGTAAACCATTTAGAGAGTGCTGTATCACTATAAAACACTATGAAGTCCAAATTCTATTGCTATTGTTATCTAACACCTGAAAAAGTAGAAGCAATTAAAATATTTCCCCCGCCCCCGTAAACTAATGAAATAAACCTGATGCCTGTGAGAGTCATTCTAGCACAGAAGTGCACTCTATTTCAGATGTATAGGGAAGACCAGCAATCTCATTTCCATTTGTCCTAGTCCAATGAATGTTTCTATTTAATGAAACTCCATGTGGGTGACATGGGCAATTATTTCCTTCCAATAGAAAGGAAGCAGCTTTTTCTGAATTCTCTTACAATCTGGACTTCACTTTGACTTGCCTGTTTTTCTTCTTTTTCACTTTCCATAGAGACTCTAGACGAACTAACGCTAGCCATGCAAATGGAAGAACAAGCCAGCAAGCATCTGAATCAACGTCACCTTCAATAACTGCCCACCTGTTAAATGAACCTTTGGCCCTCTCTATTTGTCTGTTACTTATTTGGTTGGCAATTAATGCATTTTAAAAGCAAACGGATGATCCAGTCTATCTGCTTTGAGTGTGTCTTTTAAACCTGATGCAGGAAAGGGACAGCTCTCGGCCAGAAATTTCTAGGACTCCCCCCCCCTTTTTTTTTTTACGGTACTGAAAGCTACATAAGGAGGGCTTATTAGTATTATTTCTAGTGTGCATATTTCTAGTGTATATAGAATCTTTGACTAAATATTTTTATGTTACCACTAAGCGCAAGCTAGTGGCTCTTCAACTAGATTTGCTGTTCTTAAAAGTGAAAAAAGTGAGTGAAACTGTTTAAATAAAGTTTTCTGAATTCATTAATGAATTCATTCATTAAGCCTTGCAAAAGCTCTACGACGTTTTCTGTAGAGCTCTCGTTTGTTCTGACCTTTTCACTGTGAAGTGAAGGATCCAATTGGATGAATATTCTTGGTAGATGGAGTTGTACTACTGGATGACACATTTCTTTTTAAATAGGCAAATTTTGCTGTTCCTTTCAGATAGTTATTGTCTAATAATGATTGCCATAAGTACACACAAAAATAGGGTTACTGACTAAAAAAAATAAAAAGCAGTCAATAGCCATAATTAAGCTCAGAACTGAAGGATTCACAGAATTTTTAAAAATGCAATTTAACAGTGTTGGGGATTGGAAAGTTAAGATATGGTGCTCTGAATACTGTAATAGATGAATGGATCAACCATTGCTCTAAATATAAATTTCTGGAAACAGATAGCCCTGAGTATGCGTGGTTGCACCTAAAATCAAAGGTTTGAAGATAGAAACTTTTATTAAACAACAGTTTTACTTTTTAAAAATCTTGTTTGCTACTGAAAAATAAATAAATAAATAAATATATATTTAATAATGAATGCTGTTGACAAGTCATGTTTTCAATTATTTTCAGACCAAATAAATGATCTTTATGAATTTGAGGAAAAACTACTTTCAGAGTAGACGGCTATATTCCAGTTGTTAAATTGTAACTACTAGTCTCATTCCAGCTGGATTCATGAAAATTATAATTTAAAACATTTAGTCAACAGGTCACTCTACCTATTGTGCATTAAGGTTGGCTTTTAGCAAACACATGTATGTATAGTTAGAAAGATTATGTTCTTGGTCATACAGGCTATAAGAGAATGCAGCAGAAGGTATGTATTCATGTAAGTATTTAAGCAAATTAATTGGAAGGTAAGAATAGCCTTGAAGTACAAATTAAATTCAACAATTCAATGCAATTTTATTTAACATAGATATTCTGTTTCCTCTTTTGGAATATAGGTTAGTTGTACAAGGGGAGCTGTTCTGCATTAATATATAATTCATAATGATATGAATTAAGGTTAGGCTATGGAACCGATCAAAAATTATCCAATGGTAAAAGCCATTTTTGTTCCTTAAAATTTCCTGAGCTTTATCTCTTTTGGTGGTATTGAACCATTGCTATTTGTTACGAGATTATGGGAACTGTAGTTTAGTACAATCTGTGTACTGCAACAGATGAGAAAACTAGTCAAGTAATTATCTAGTCAATGAAAATAGAAATCACCTGTCCCAATGTCACAAATGGCACACAGTTTGCACTGCAGTTATATAGTCCTCCATGCTTTCTTCACAGGGATACATGAAAAGATTTTGAAAAAGGTACTTTGTGCAAAGGGTGCAGAAAAATGGAGAGAAGATTAAAATCAACAATAAACCTAAAACTTGAATGAAATTAAGCAAATGGCTCAGAAAATACTTCACTGTCTTCAGAGTGTAATTCTTCTTCAGGACTTGATTCTGTGTCTAGGTCGGGGAGAAAAATAATTTCAGTCAAAAAATTGTTTAGTCCTGAATCTATTACTGAAGCATTGAACTAATTTTAAACAAGTATGTATATGCATACCTATATATACACATGAACATGGTTCAGTTCAGATCACAAGATTGGTGCTGCAGAAATTAAATAATCAAATGACTATAGACTAGTTTATTTTGCAATGAAGTTACATCATGGAGATATGATTTTATCCATTTTGGGTTGTCAGCTGGTATTTCCTTCCACAGGTTTTATATACACAAATGCACACACAAAAGCATATATAAAAATATTGGTTTTTATATTTTTATTACTTGATTAATCTAAGCAGTTTCTGAGCATAATTTAGCAGTTTCTAAGCATAATTTAGCTGTAAATTATGTGTTAAATGCTTTTCTGATTCTGCACCAACGGAAAATTTACAATTCCGCAAATTGTACATACAGTTCTGTACATATATTTCTTGTTGTAGACTTTTGCCCTTGACTGCAAAAAGCATACCTGTTAAAGAAGTTTTTCCGTTAGCCAAACAATCTGCTGGAATATTGATTATATTGGTCGCCAGTATATCAGCCTGTACAGCGTCCATATTCAAGTACAAATTTGTAGCATCTTGCTGAGAAAAGAAAAATGTTCATTTTAATTGGAAAACATGGAGATTACGAATTACTCTTGTGTCTGCCTGTTGCAAAACCATTCAAACTAAATTCTCTACACACCTTCCTAACTTGAATCCCATGATGATTGTTTATAGCACAAATTACTGGAAACGAAGGGCAAGTTCATACAAGTGCATCAATTGATTTCACTTTGATACATGGGCAAGCATATGAAACATTTTCAATGGAAAGTTAACATAGGTCTTACTGTAATTATTATGCTGCAGTTTAATTAGACATGAACATGCATATGTGAATCAGATTAATGTCCTGGTCCTTAAATTGGGGGTTTGATGGCCTCAGTCTTTTGATCACATTGGATATGCTAACTGTGACTAATGAAGTAGGGAAAAAAATCTGTTTTTCATGTGCCCACTCAGTCTCTTGTCACCTTTCAATTATATTCCACACACCAGAAGAATACTGAGAAATAAAGCAATGTAAATCGCTTAGCCAATTCTGCAATCATTACTAGCCTCTGTTTTAACTCCAATTAAATATAACTTTATGGCTGTTGGGAACTACAATTTCCTAACATCTGAGGGGCAATATAGTTCCACTCTTGGTCTTGGCAATGGCAGATTTCAGTAATCATCTCTAGATAATTAACTTGCCCTTTGATCTCAATCTACGGTATGCTGTGTGTTCTTTTCATGCATAATTGGTAGTAATCCAGAAGGTCTTGTCTCTGGATTCTCAATGTTCTAGAGGGAGTTTTTGGGAAATGATTATAAAATGACAAGGCTTACTTAATATGGCACAATTATGCACAGGCATTATAGTCTATAGGTTTACAGATGTGTCCTTTATCCTTTTAAGCAGTCAGCTCCTTTTGAAAATGCTGTTAATACAAATAAAGACCAGGGCATAATTTGATCTCCCGCATTATTGAATTATTTTGAAATGGAGAAGATTCTAAAGACTTTTGAAAGGGAAAATATACCAAGTAAACAAATTAAATCATTATCATAATACGATATACCAAAATTGCAAAGCAACCTCTGATAATATGGTTAATGAAGCTGTATGGCAAGAATTCTGTGAACGAGAAAATTCACCCATGAGCAAGCCACTATTGCAAAATTGGCAAAATATTGGAGCAGGGATATGTCAGAAAATAATGACATTACAAACAAATGGACAATAAAGTCAGATAGTCATGAGATCTATCTAAGGTAAATGACAGAAATCACTATTTCTGACTGTCTCTTTATCCCAGTGTTTTAAGCTCCACCAATTTTGGTCCATGGACTTTTGGCCATTCTTTTCCTAGCCTTAAAACTGAACTACCCCTATGTTGTGTTTATCCAATAGCCATGGTTGAGCAGCACTGGTTTATGCCTTACCAGGTTCAAGTTCTTACCTTTCTTTAAATGTAGGAACCACTACTGTGGGGCAATTATGCAAAACAAAATAGACATTGAATGGATTTAGGGATTGTTTAAAAATACCTAGCAGGGAGAGGAGAATAAATAATGTTTATATTTAACTTAGTCTCCTGAATGTCATTTGGAAAGATGGGAATAGAAAGTTAGTAAAAACTCGTTTTTGTTTTAATGAAATGTTCGTTTCAATATTGTCAATTAAATTCCTCTGAATGTACATCCCTCTGCAATGTAGACTTTAAATATTATATTTGTTAATAGTAACATAATTAATTTTATAAATGAATATTAAGCTATTTTCACTGTACTAATATAAACATTTTTAGAGAAATTAGTGTAATTATTTTAAAGTTATATATAATACTTGGATTTTATTAAATGTTGATATTTTGATTTTTTTGTATGTGGTGGTAGTATTTGTTTAGTCTGTTTTCCATCAGTGAGATACAGTACTTAACAACTATTGAAATACATTTTAAAAATACATGTTGATTTTAATCTTTAATCCTGCCCTTAAAATATAAAACTTGGTGCTTAAAATTGAAAATCCATCAGGCAAGCCCAATATATGCAGGACTGAAAGTACATACCATGAATAGCTCGAACAATTTTTCTCCCATGGCCCTCCGAACGTAGTTCTCAATCACTGTAAATATCTGTACAAAATACTACAAGGAAACATCAGTCCAGCTATAGGAAAAAGCATCACAATTTTGCAAACATTTGAAATATTTATAAAGTATTTTCCAAAGCACCTCCCTGCTTGAAGTAATAAAATAGCTGTGTCATCTGGAAAGCTAACTGGTTTTCTGCATCGTTATGTGTATCCACTGGCAACCCTTTTTGCTGGGTCTGTTGCTGAGTGTGTTTATGCAGGCAAGCAGTGGCAGCATTTGAAACACTAACAACAAGGAAAGAATGCTTTAAAGAAAAAAACTTTTTATGACCTTGTAATTCCTTACTTTGGGGAAGAGTCAGGGTCACTGGACGGAGCTGAGCACTTATTGGCTGGATGTCCTTCCTTACACCACACGGTGTTTGCAACAGATATTTTTTCTTTGTGCCCTAGCAGAGAAACATCTGCCACTATCTAGGATTGAACTCTCAACTTTCTGAGTAGGTTGAGAATTCAATCCTAGGTAGTGGCAGATGTTTCTCTCCAAGGATGCTTCGCTTGTACTAAATCACTGTTGAAATGCCCCTTTCAAATTATTTGCTCAATTAAGACAAAACACGATGTAGGAATTCTTCTTCTGCCAGCTTTACTTAAATATGGAAGCAGTCCCTTTTCTACACAAACATGTTCCCTCCTGGTCTATCTTGTACTTCGGCCATGATCTTGCTTTAATTGAGTACAACTACCATAATCCCAATTGCATATATAAACTCTTAATTTCAGCTACAGAAATCACAAGAATAAGCTACATCCAGTTACTCACTAGTTCCAAATGATACCGTACTTGCCTCTAATGTGATGCTAGCTTGTCTTTGACCGTTGGTGTGGTCCTTGTTGCCCATGGCACACATAAGGCCATGTACCACATTCAAGGTCATCAGCTCCTCAGCCACTTCTCTAGACTCCTGGGCCAGAATTCTGGGAGGGGAATATTAAATAGTTTACAACTAAAATACTAACACAGACCGGTTCTGTAAGATGAGGTCTGAATGCATGGCTGGTGTTTCAGTTCAACATTGAAGTAATTTTTATAAAGTAGTAGTTCAAATAGTGCAGGCTACACGTGGCCTTATACCCCCAGCACTTATTTTTGCTGTGCTCAGAACAAGTGACACTTGAAATCTTTTTTTTCTCTTTCTTTTTGAATGGGTGATTAAAGAGCAAAGGGCTGATTAGGGTTTCTATAAAATCTATTTTGCCCCTTAAATCTACACAAATCTCACAGAACACTAAATTAATAAATACACCAGATTTTCTTTGGTAATATTCCATTTGCTCTTTCCACTGTAACAACAGCACCAAAAATAACAATACTTTTTTTTTTAAAAAAAAGATGGAATAACAACAGCAACAACAGCATAGTTTAAATGCCATTGCATCCTTTTCTGATGAAGTAAAAAGCAGCAATTCCATTTAATTATAAAGCATTATAGAAACAATGGTCGTCTCCATTATACCAAGCAGGAATACATGTAAAATGTTTGACAAAACAACTACTTTTTTCTTTAAAAGGTATCTGAAAGGTATTTGTATTGTACTTGTTCTGGTTTACCCTTGGACCTGGTGGTTCCTTGTACCTTTTCTGGTGGAGGAGGAGCTATTTCAGATGTTTAGACAGCGAATTGCAGTAACTAAAAATTTCTTACCCAATGGTTTTGGCTGCTGCAGCTTGCTGAACATATGCTGGCAAAGATTCCATCAGGCGCAAAGAGCCTGCTTCTGAATAGATGATATAAATATAGAAATCAAATACAGTACCTCATAGCTTTCCCAAAATTTTGTTTTTGATCTGAGTAGGAGCCAGGTAGAACCTCCTTAATCAGATTTCCAAAAAAAAACCCATTTCCAAATTCTCCAGCTTTTAAGCAGCAGCAGTATTTGACTTGTATAGCTATTTTTCATTTCAGTAGTAAAGTAGGGACTTCGATTTTTTGACTTTTCAGCAATGTTGGTTTATGTTTTCCTTTGAATAATACAGTCCTGTCCCCAGAATTCCCAGCATATGCAACTAGAATCAATGGTGAAGTTTTATAATGGGATCTACCTCCTCAGAACCACAGGCTTTCTGAAAATTTGGAATCTGATGGATCAATGGTAAAAGGTATGGATTTAGTTAGATAACATATATTACATGTTGCTTCCTCCTCATGCAAATACAGATATAACTGCAGATAGTCCTCAACTTATGACCACAATTGAGCCCAACATTTATGTTGCTAAGTGAGAAATTTGTTATTGACTTTTGCCTCATTTTAGTGACTTTCTTGCCACAGTTAAGTGAATTACTGCAGTTGTTAGGCTAGTAACAGGGTTGTTAAGTGAACCTGGTTTCCCCATTGGCTTTACTTGTCAGAAGGACGCAAAAACTGATCACATGACCCTGGGACACTGCAACCATCATAATAAATATGAGACAGTTGTCAAGCATCTGAATTTTGTTCACATGGCCATGGGGATGCTGCAATGGTTTTAAGTGTGAAAAAGGGTCACAAGTCATTTTTTTCAGTGCCGTTATAACTTTGGTCACCAAATGAACTGTTGTCGAGGATCAACCATATAAAAGTAGGACCCGTCTTCCACACAGATGAATTCAAATACCACTGTTCCCACAATATTACCTTCCAGGATTCTTGCTTGCATCTTGGCTGTCTCCTGCCTTGATGGCTTTAGTAATGTAACCAAGCCTTTTAGCAGAGCTGGTCGCACATCATAGGCTATAAGGTCCTTGATCAGTTGGATAGCTACAAGAAAGAAGGCATCAAAATTCCTATTTTGCCAAAAGCTAGTTTTAATTAAATGGTATCTCTTATACACGGGTGTCAAACTCGCGGCATCACGTTGTCATCATGTACCGTTTTGCAATGTTTTTTCCCTTTGTGGAACTGGGGTGGCCGTGACCTACACGTGACGCATCCGGCCCGCAGGCCACCAGTTTGACACACATCTTCCATTCAAATACTATCTAGGGTTGATTTTGTCCAGCTTGCAAGATCAGCCAAGAATAATTATGTATTTTGGATGTCAGGTCATTAAGCTGCAAATCTGTTTGAGGGGGGCTGTGTTTTGGGCTGATTATAGCTGTGGTTTGGGTTGATTATAGCTACTGAGCATGCGCGGAAGCAGAATTGCATAAGGAGACATTTACTAAGAAATGTATTTAAATAATTAAAATTTAAAAATAGTGTTTAATAACATAAAATATTTATTTTCCTATGAAGGCAGTCATTTTGTTTATTTCCTATTAGTCTTAGAGATCTCTTGGCTTTGTTGCCATCCATTCAGTAAAACTAGACAAACATAATCTATGCACACATGGGTTGACTACTTTGACAACAAGGTTAACTATTAGGATGGGTGGTATAGGCAAAATATCTGAAATGTCTCAGGTAAGGAAAATATTGCATGTAACATTTGTTTTACATACAACCTTAGTTTTCAAGACAGTTCCCTTCTCATCACCCCTGCTTTAGAAATGTTAGAATTACTCACTATTTCATTTAAACTCTGATTTTCAATTTTCAGTAAATATATTTTCCTTAACATAAAAGTTGAAGAGACAGAAAAAAGCAGAGTTTTACCTTCGTACTGTACCTCGAAATTCAGAGAGCGAAGCACAGACAGCACAGAATCAACAATGCTCGGATGGGCTTTCCCCACAATTGACTGGCAAATTAAAGAAGAAATAGGTGAGCATTATTTCCCAAATTGGATTCTGTGAAATAATATATCCATTTTAGAATGCTTCAAATTTTTTATCTTATTTATTTAATTATTTTTCACATTTTTGAACTGCCCATATACCTCAGAGAGGGGCTGCATATGCCCAATTAATTTGGAAAATACATGTCAGAAGCATATAAATATTTAGATTTAGCATGTAGATACCACTTTGACCAACAAAGCTGAATTCCTTTCTGCCACAGATTACCTATTTGCCTTGAACAATTCTGAGCTTGCTTTTAGTGTTAATTTTATTTATTTATTTGATTTCTCATTTGTGAGTCTGGGTAGCATAAAGAATGCCAAAACATAACATAACCAATACCACAAAGCCAAAAAAATAAAACAGCCATGCAAACAACACAAAAGGCAAAAACAAATAAAAAACCATGTAATGCAATCAGGAGATGACACAAGGTAAACTGCAAGGCAGACAAAACAGTAATGGTATCCTATATATTTTTAGTTTTAATCATCTCTATTTTAATGCTGATTTTTCTATTTTAAATTTCTGTTTTTATATA
>JANHGD010009869.1:49040-60152 GCA_027560375.1 Imantodes cenchoa
ATCCAGAATTCAGTTGTCCTCTAAACCAGGGGTCTCCAACCTTGGCAACTTTAAGACTTGTGGACTTCAACTCCCAGGATTGGGAGTTGAAGTTCACAAGTCTTAAAGTTGCCAAAGTTGAAGACCCCTGCTCTAAACAATACATTTGTCCTTTATCTCAGGAGTGAGGAGGATATTCTTGAGATTCCCATTTGAAATAATGGAGGAGATAGATTGGTTCTATCTGCAGAAGGCAGTCCTGCAGATATCTACGGTAAGCACCAAGCCAGGGAGCATTCCTTAGGTTAAAATGAGGATTTTGAATTATATTCAGAAGCTTATCTAAAGCCATCGCACAAGCATTATGTGACACTGGCAGCTTTTGTCTGTTCAGGTTGTGCCATTTTTTTAATCAATTGCAGCTTCTAGGTAGTTTTCAAGGGCAGCACAAGCATTATGTGACACTAGCAGCTTTTGTCTATTAATAGTCAGGTTGTGTCATTTTTTTAATCAATTGCAGCTTCTAGATAGTTTTCAAGGGCAGCCCTATACAGAATGCATGACAATAGTCAATGCAAGAAATTATGAAGGACATAGATTACTGATGATACCACACCACACGCCAAATTGGCACATCACTTTACCTAGTGGTTTCATGTTGATATGAAATAGTTGTCCTTGGATACACCATGACATATTTGCATCTTATTCTAGGATGTGACTTTGATTTAGAAAATTGAATACATTATTTATTATAAATCATTGTTCATTTTTTAATCTATATATATAAAAGCCAAATGCCATTCACATGACATCTCCAGAACCGTAAAGCCTACAAACTTGAAACTTGGTACGTATGTTCCTCTTGGCTTCTAGGTGCTCGCTAAGAAAGGATTTTTCAAAATGACCACCAGATCATTAGTTATTTCTTATATTATTATTAACATGCTCTGATGCTAAGGAGTTAGACGTTCTACTCCCCCTCCCCCCTGAAAAGAACTCTGTTCCAACTGCCAGTGGGTGTGGCCAGCACGTGACTCATCCGGCCTGCGAGCTGGAAGCTTAGACATTCTACTCCACGCTAAGGAGTTCAGTTTCGTAGCGAAGCATGAGTATCCAGCTACTAGTTTCAAATAAAACCAAGTGTCTGTCCATACACATGTATGTGGAGAGAGATGAGACCAGCTTTTGAAGTATTACTGCTATCTGATTAAAGAAGGCATTCTGGAGAACATAGCAGTTTTATGAAGAACATACACATTTTCTTAGTATTTCTTAACATATATTACTAAGGCAGTTAGCTTTGCCTTTTCTATTTCTATTGCTATTTTGCCTGATGCAGTCCAGATGTTATAAAGGTTAAATCTTTCCTGGCTAGAATTTTTTATTCAAAAGTATAGGATGGCAGAGTGGATTCTTTGGACCATGCCTTTCATGCCAATGGCAATTATGATTATAAAAGCTAAAAGACTTTGTCGCTAGATGACTCACTCTTCTCTAAAAGCTTCCGTCATGGACATGACCTACAGATGGGGAGATGATTTGTAGACTCTTTGGTCCCATTACTTTCTGAATTGCTGAGAAGGCTGAGGAATTATTCCCACCGCTGCCTCTAAAAATGCAGGTTTAACATAAAAAAAAACTCTATACAAGTTAATCCTCCCAGTACATCTGTGCAGAAAAGCAATGCTGAACTAATTCTAGAAAATCACTTCATTGGCATTTTGGCTCTGTTTATCTTCTGCATCTATTTGTATATGTCATAATCAGAATAATCTGATTATTCAGATAGGGTTGTTGTTGTAGTTTTTTCCAATTTGAAATCCTCCCTGCCTCTAGAAGCATAGCATTTTATAGAGCAAAGAAACTAACCTGAATGAACTCATAAATTATAAATAGGACATTATTATTTATTAGTATTATTTATTTAGCTATGATCGGACGACAGTAATCTGGGAAACATATAAAGTCAACAAAAGAAAATGCAATATAAGCAACAAGAAATAAAATAACATATAGGTAGTCCTTGTCATAACAGCAATGAGACTGGAATTTTACTTTATGACCGCATCACTTAGTGATGGTAATTCCTGAAGTCCTAGTTGCCCTTATTAACTGATACCATATTGTTCGATGAGCCAATTTCCTACTGGCTTCCCCTATCCAGTCAGTGGAAAACATGGCAGGAAGTTGCAAGTGCCAGGCTTATAAGCAGGTAAGTTTCTCCTGCCTGGTATGGGAGGGTGTGTGTGTGAGTATGAATGTAGGGGGGGGTCAGCGAGGCTGAGCAAGAGTATGCATGAGCTGCTATCCAGCCTGGGGAAGGTGCATAAAGTGCGAAGTGGGACATGAGAGGTGCCAGGCGGGTGAGGAAGGGTGTGAGGAAGCAGATGAAAGGCGCTGCATGGTTCAAGGAAGTCATGTGGGAACACATAAGGGGGTGCAAGAGACATAGCACTGATGCCCAAAGAGGACGCAAGGGGATATTTAAGAGGAATGGGCATGCAAGGAGCTTCATGAGAGTGTGAGTCCTGGAGGATGTGCGAGAGTTTGAGGGGATGTGTGAGGAGTGCAGATTGGGAAGGGTGCAAGTAGGTGCATGCCACGCAGATCAGAGGGGGTGCATGATAGGTGTATCATGTATGCACAGGAATGGAATGGTTTGGGAAGAGCGTACAGAGATGCAGGAGATGGGCCAGTGTAGCACATACATCAAGTGTCTGAGGGAGTGTGTGCCAGTGGAAGACATTTCCTAGTGACTTTAGAGAACTGTTGTAAGTTGAAGACTACTTGTAGTTGTAGGTCAAAAAATATCTATATTGCTACCCGCAGTAGGAAACATATATTCTGTTTAATAGTTTAAAGGAACACAACATTGTCTTATAAGACCATTTCTCTGGGAGTTGAAGTCCACAAGTCTTAAAGTTGCCAAGATTGGAGACCCCTGCTCTAGAGTGGAAATGAAAACAATCTCATTACTCTTCCTAAAATTTTAGTTGATTGGTCTGCTAAGATTGTGTAATGATCTTATATGATCTCCCTGGATGGTTAATTAGGAGAGACATTAATAAACTGAAATAGACTGAGCATCACAATAGGACACAGGAGATTGATTCAGTTGCCTGCTTTGAGAAATGGTCTTATAAGACAATGTTGTGTTCCTTTTTCAAGTTACCTTGAAGTCAAAACAATGCATCTAGTCAGAGGAAAGCCTCTTATTTGTTTGTCAGCAGAATATTTATCAGACACTGGTAAATATGAAGGATTGATAAAAGGTCCTTCTGAGCAAACCACTTTTTAATAATGAAGTAAAATACTCAAATCCTTCTAAACATTGAGGTCCATAAAGCTTGACCTGTGATAAATGGCTCCAAACCTATATATGATTCTTCCCAGCAGTTTCATGTGGGTTATTAAATAAAACGGGACCAAATTAAACCTTATACAATTGTCCAGGAAAATTTCACCAAACTACAAAAAATTTGAAATAGTGGTTCAAACTAAAGCTGATGTATTTGGTGTTTGAATCAATATACTTGTCATATTGCCAGAAAAAGAACCTTTGCAATAAGCGCCTCCTTTTTAAAATTCTTTATTTTACTATCTCTAATGTATTTAGATTGAATGGCAGTGATTAAAGCTTCTTCAAGATAACTAATACAATTAACCATGGCATGCTAAAAAAAGCAAGGAACTTAATTGGATTGGCTTAGTAAAATAGATTCTGAATTTCTGAAACTGATTAAAGTGACTGCTAAAATGTGAACTTTATAATTTGGCCAACTTTGAGTTGAAAACAACTCAACAATATGTTTCTTACTCTTGTGTTATCTTCTGCAATTCTCTATTTTGCTTGCACTCATTTTTTAATATAGAAATAAAACAGTCCCTGCAGGACATTTTAAAAATGGCTATTCCTGCTGATACGATGCACTAAAACAAAACTAAGGAAAGACAGAAGGCAAGAACAACTCTGCTTAATTTTATCTTGTAAAAGTGATTTACAAGATTAAAAGTGATTTACAGGATTAAAAATGAGGTTAGATTCCTTATCAATTTTTGCTTAAATACAATTTCATTGATTTTCAGTACAATACTATAATTGGGTAACTAAGTTGCCTACATAGCTATCCATTTTTTTTATAGCTTGCAAGCATCCACATCAACGTTGCAAATGTTCAAATCGCTTCTGGAAAGACGTATCTCTTCGACCTAAAACCTTTATTTTTTTCATCCTCTTCATGTTTCTTAGATTGTTAACTGGTAACATTTGGTTTTCTTCTTTAACATTATTGTGATAGAATTGTCAGTTTCTGAAACTGTTAATACCTGAATCAGGTTTTGAAAAACTCCTGTAATAAGATGGTCCCCTTACAGTTAATTTACATCTTTGAGGAAATAATATTACTGGCCTTGATTTTAGCCTACAGAAGGATAACTCAGCAAAGAGATCAAAGTTTTCCTTATGTCCTATATATAATTTAATAAATTTGACTTTCACCTTTGCAATCTTTTTCTTTCATCATCATCAGGAAACAAAATTTGTTAAGATTTTCATTCTTTCTAGCATAGATTTTGAATTATTTTTCTTCCCTAAAGAAAGCTCTGCAATCTGAACTCATTACCAACCCATATCAATTTTTGAAATGTCACAATTATCTTTGGATTGAAGGCTAAATCTCCATTCTTATATGCTGCCCCCACCTATATATTAGTCTTTTTTAACAATACGGTGATTACATTAACAATACTTCTTTCCAGGGTGCCTTTGATTTTTCTAATTAGTTACTTCGGTCTCATATCTGAGATCAAAAAGTTTATAAACCATGATAGTTCTTCGAAAGGGTGTCACCTCTGAAATTCTCCTCCTGAAGACACTTCGCTAGTTTGCATATAAATGAATAAATAGATATTTATCATCATTTTTTCCGTGCTGGTGAGCTTGTCTGCCAGCCAACAAGACAGCAAGCTGGATGCCTGCCATAGTCCAATGATAGGCAAAGCTCAGACAGAACAGACTTTTGAAGGAATCATAAAATGATAACTGTAAACATAGTCAACAACCTTGGCATAGACTGAGTGAGACCAGAAATCCAACGAACAAGTGACTAATCCAGTGGGGAACACAGGAAGCATTGTGAAACAGAATCCACACCCCAGCAAGGTAAACATGACAAAGCTGAGAATTCAAAACGGATTTTCAACACCCGTTCTCATGGAGTGAGGCCAAAAAAATCAATCATGCTCAGCCTCCACTAATACCCAGCTGAGACACATTACTTCTCGGCACTGGTTGTTTCGTTGGCTTCTTTCTTGGCAAGTCTTTCAGCTCTCTCTTGTTGAATCTTTGTCACGTGCCTCTGTGTAGGACTGGGTGGCTGATTTTCAGAGTTTAAGAGGCTGTCAGTGGTGCAGGGGGGGTATCTAGACCTGCCTAAGCCAGAGTGAAGTTATTGGCTCCATTGCTGCTCAAATCACCCACACTTAGATGGTCCTGACTGCAGGTCTTCACCACCTTCCTCATATGAGGATATCTCCAACAAGCCCATAACACTAATGAGTGAAAATTTAAAAATCAGAATATATCATAATACACAGCTGTCTCTTTTTAACCAATAGCCTTTAAAAATATGAAATTGTTTATATTATATTATGGTTCATTGCACAGTCAGTCAGATGTTCAAACTGGATTTGGCATTTTTGTCTACCTATCAAGTCCTTTCCAGGGATCTGGGGTAGGCAGATGTAGATGTTTGATGATGTTACAGATGTGGATATTTGATGGTATTACAGATATTGTCACAGGATACAAGCTGTTCTGAGGAGAACTGCCTTTTGCAATTGATGATGGTGAATTTGTCAATGACGATGGTATTCAAGTGGTGCTCTAGTTGTTTTGAAATTGCACCCAAGGCGCCTATTACTATAGATATTAACTTTGCTTGTTTTTGTCACAGTCTTCTATTTCTATTTGCAGGTCTTTGTATTTTGTGATTTTCTCCAGTTCTTCTATCCTGCTGTCTCCCGATTCTGCCACGTCCTCTATCCAGACTTTCTTTTGTCTTTCTTATCGACGATGGTTAAGACTGTGCTGTTATGTGGAAGGGGCTTGTCTGTCTGAATTCTAAAATCCCAGAGCAATTTAGCTTCTTCATTTTCTAAAGACTTTCTCTGTTTTATGGTCCCACCAGTTCTTGCTCGCAGGTAAATGATATTTCTTACATATCTTCCAGCACACTATTGTTACTACTTTGTCATGCCATTGCTTGTAGTCAGTCTGGACGATCTTCTGGCAGCAGTTAACTAGGTAGTCTACTGTTACTTCAGCTTCTTTGCAGAGACGGCATTTGCTATCTGTTGCTATTTTCTCAATTCTGGCTTTCTTTGCATCCGTTCTTAAGGCTTGGTCTTGTGCAGCCAGAATTAACCCATCTGTTTCTTTCTTCAACTTTCCCGCTCTTAGCCGTTGCCAGACTTGTTATTGTCTGCTTTTCTTATTGTTTTTAAATTGGCCTTGTAGTGCTTTGTCTTGCCATGCTTCCTTTCTATTCTTCATTTGATCTTTCTTGTAGGACAGGTAGGTCTTTCTAGTACTCAGTATGCCTTCCTGATATACTAGTTTCAGTGCATCTGCTTCATTGTCCTTCAGATAGTTTCCAATGCTCTTTTCTTCAATCATCTGATGTACTTGCAACATTCCACACCCACCTACTTTCCTTGATAGGTAGTTTGTCAATGTCACTTTGAGGATGAAGGGCATAATTCATTGTCATTATTTTTTTGATCTTATGAAGGTATGCCATACTTTCCCCATGGTGTGTCTTTTTTCCTTGCATGCTCTCTGCCCGTATGCGGTGAAAAATTGTCCACCCAACATTTTGCTTTGGCCAAAATAAAAGCTGTTACTTTTCAAGCCTTTTCTTGGGTGTCTCTCTTGGACATTCTGGTGATTCAAATGCATTTTCAGACCTTACATTTTGTACACTTCTGCAGCTTAAATCAGGCAGATGCAATGACCTCAGAGCTTTCTAGCTACAAATAATGAAAGTATTCTTTCAGAAAATGTGTATTTCCAAGTTGATGATACAATGATGTTATAAAGCTCACCAGGATTTCCCCCCCCTCCCCCATGTAGCTCATAGATGTCCAAGGCCCTGCCGGTTGGCTGTCTCCACACGCTATTCTTGTTTATTTATGACCCTCTTTTATGTTTTTGCCCTCAGAACATAGTTTCTTTGAATGGGGTGTTGGAAGAAATGTCTATCTGGGTTCAGTTCCAAGTGGGGAGAAAGACTGGAAACATGGAAGCTGTTTGGAAAGATAGTTTAATGGTGGACAGGATCACATGGTTTGAGGTCCTAGGCAATCGAGCACGAGAGAGAGAGAGAGAGAGAGAGAGAGAGAGAGAGAGAGAGAGAGAGAGAGAGAGAGAGAGAGAGAGAGAGAGAGAGATTTATACCCTCTCTTAGGCCCTGCTTCCTGTTCCTGTGAAAAAAATGTATTCTGATTGGTTGTCAGACTCCCTTGGGGCCATGCAGGGCTAACTTTGTAGGTTGTCTTGAGTCCCAGGCTTGGTTGAATCTTGCTGGGTGATGTGATGAAGGGGCTTTGGGCAATTCCTATTATGGCTTAATGGCCTTGTCCTGGTCTGGATCTTGAGTGAGGGCTAATCCTATCACCCTGGAGCAGAAGGTCTTTTGTAGATAAGATGGCCTAGTTTTTTATCTTGTAGATAGGTTGGCACCAGTCTTTCTAGGGGTATCAAACAAGGTGGAGGCTGCTTTCTAAGAGCATGTTTCTACTTTTCTCATCCAGGGAGAGAAAGTCTGCCTTTTTAATATTTCCTAGAATATTTCATTCTTCTAGGAGAGGGGTGGGTGCTAACTTCCTACAGGGGTAAGTGGATTCTGTTGTGCTTTCTAAAGCTTCCCCAATTCGCATATCACCTTTTTGATCTTGGGCCGTCTTGCTGTCCTCCTCGTTCCAAAAAAGTGCTTGATTGTCTTTCCTGTTTGGCTGGTATGACAGTGTATTGAAGAGAGAAGGTAGAGGAGGAGGAGGAGGAGGAGGAGGAGGAGGAAGACCTAGAAGACAGGATTTCCAAGAAACAAAATATGAAACTCCTTGTATGGCACCAACATTATAGAATGTTAGGTAAAATAGCAATGCCAGTTTAAATAATTTGCACATGTATTCACATTTTGTGTTGGCAAGATTTTAGGGAGAGTATAATCTTTCTTACTTGATTTTAGCTAAGAAAGTGACAGGATAACCCCACTCCAAGGGAATCGCTTGAGTTTTTGAGGGCTAGAAAGTAAATTCAGCCTCTGCTCACTTCTTCCTTTCCCCTCCTCCTGCCTGCCTTCCTTTATCTTGTAAAATATGGTAGGAGTAACAGCAGCCCAATGGGCAGAGGAAAAAAAAATATTTATCACTCTTCTAAACAATATTGTTACACAATCAGGGGTGAAATGCAGCAGGTTCTGACAGGTTCTGGAGAACCAGTAGCAGAAAGTTTGAGTAGTTTGGAGAACTGGCAAATTCCATTTCTGTGCTGGCCCCAGAGTGCAGTGGGAATGGAGATTTTGCAGTATCCTTCCCCTGCCATGCCCACCAAGCCACACCGCACCCATCAAGCCCCGTCCACAGAACCGCTAGGGAAAAATTTTGAATTTCACCCCTGTATAGCACACAACAAGATGCAGTTGCAACTTAAGGCTGAAAACTAGGGCTTAATTTGCAGTTCCACCTCCACTGAAGGAGAGTTTGAAGACCAAATTTAAAATACTACACAGTATTTTATGACTACTGAATCTTCTAGTGCAAGCTCCAAATGTTGAACGTTCAACCCAGGGAATTCAGTGGAGAAACCCAGAAAGCAAAGATAGCATAATACCTTCTGGAATAACACAGGTCTTGATTTTTTAAAAATGGGACATACAATACATCAGATATGTATTTAAGCGGCTTTTTTTTTTTAAACTATCCCAATAATGTCACTTCTGGTGTTCCACAACATTCTCGGAATGCACTGTCAAGAGTACAGTATAGTAAAATCAATCCAGAATAAAGAGATGGTGGTCTTCCATTCTCACCAAGCATCAATCTATTTTTTAAAGTCTGTTAACCAGTTTCCCCAGGTGACTCTGGTGACTGCGCTTTTCATTATATAGGGATCGCAACCAAGAATGCCTGTCTCCTGACCTATGTCCCCATCTTTTCATATAGAGGCAGGATTACAACCAATCCTTCTCTAGATGACCTCATAGGACAGGCAGAAGCATTATGGACAACACACCCTCTGAGCTAATCTAGTTTTGTCTCACTTGCTTCTTCCAGCTTGTGAGCACCAGTCTGAAGCAACCACAGCACATTTGGCATTCTCAGGTCGGATACATTCAGCTGAGTAGCATCAGTATATTGATGATGTCTCAGCCCAAACCAATAGATGATCTTTTCAAGTGATTTCTTGTCACTATGAAATAAACACGGAGGAGAAAATTGGATCTTGAGGCATCCCACACTGGAGCAACTATTAGCTTGATAATGCTAAATATTTCAGATATTTGAGAGCGCTATAATATCTGTGTCAACATTCCAACTGATGAACCCAACCAAAGCAAGACAGCCAAGATGATCCAATCTCTGAATGCAAAACTTTATTGAGTACATCATTTTGGCACTGATGAGGCCAAAACCAGATCTAGCTAATTCCTGCGCAAACCCACATAATCCATAAGTATCGATTCTCCTTCCCCCTATTAGAGCAGGTCACATTGTCCAATTCAGTCTCATTGTAGGTATGAGAAAAAGTCTTTGGTTTTGGCAAACAACTGCTGAAGTGTCCTTGGTTCTCATAGCTGTCTTTTTGATGTCTGGAGCCTATATTCCATCTCCTCCTTCCCTCCCCCCTGGTTCATTGGCAAGCTGAGAAGCGCTAATGGTTGCAACAAGAAAAGCACATTTCAAAACTTGACACTCTGCCCTTCTTCATCGGTTCTCAAGACTGAACCTACCCAATTCCTTCAATCCTGCATCATAATCCTACCTTTAATTGTTGATCATCCTTGCTACATTACCCTGAACCTGTTTTAGTGACTTGGAATTGCTGTTCAAAACTAGACATCGTATTGGAGTGTGATGACAGCAAATATGTAATGTAACAATTAATCCCATTGATTTGAAAATTATACACACTTTTTTATATTCAGTTTGCAATCAATTTCAATATACTGTTCCAAGAATGTTTTCACAGGTACTTTGTTCACCCAAGTTCTCCATATCCTGTATTTCTGCCTATTTGACATTGGTTTCATTCTGTTACTTGCCACCCATTCTGTAATCTAACAGAACTACTTTGATTCCCCCCCCCCTTTCTCTTCTACAATAAAGCTTTTTCACTCAAAACCCCAAAACAGCCACTTTGGTCAAAGCACCAGGGTAGAATCAGAGAAAAGTGAGTTTGAGTCCCATTTTAGCCTGCTGGATGACTTTGGGCCAGTCACTCTTTCTTAGCCTAATCCCCAGGGTGGGCTTCAAAATTTTTAGCAAGGGGTTCTCTGCCTGGTTGCTGGGTGCATGTGGCCATGGTGAGTGTGGCCCAGTTGGCCTCCTGCACCACAGCGGTGGCGGGGGGCTTTTTGCCCTTCCCGGGCTCCAGAGGTTTTCCTCGAGCTTCCAGGAGGGCGAAAACGGCCTCCCCAGGCTTTGGAGGCCCTCTTGAGGCCAGAAACAGGTCTGTTTCCAGCCTTCCTGAACTTCCGTTAAGGCCGTTTTTCACCCTCCCGAGCCTCCTTGCATGCCCTGCACTTACCTGCATTCAAAACAGGCCACGTGGGGACTTTTGGGAGGGGAGGGGTAGGGTAGGGTGGGCGGGGACAGCCAGGAGTGGAATTTGGGGGTTCTACGAATGGCACAGAATCTTAGCTAGAGGTTCTCCCGAACCCCTGCAAACCCCCAACAGCCCACCCCTGCAACCTCCATCACAGGGTTGTTATAGGGAAAATAGGAGATGAAGAAATATTTTGTGTGCTAGAGTTGTTGATAAATTTCTTAAAGGCAGGAAATAAATAAATAAATAAATAAATACATAAATAAATAAAGGCTGCCTATCTCAAATAAATGATTCTAGGT